>JAYRBW010056780.1:0-31634 GCA_036023295.1 Invenusta paracnida | reverse complement strand
AATATTAATATTATAATAATACTAATAATAATAAATAAACAATATTTTTTACAATATGATTTTTTAAAAGCAACTATTTTTTTTTCATTACACTACTATTTATTTTATCTATACATTTTTTAAATTATCTTATTTTATTATCTGTATCTATATATATATATATATGATTACTACTATTTGGTATTAACAACATTATACCAATATTACGCAAAACGAATAATCACTAATGTCAAATAAAAATATTCTTATAATGATTTATTGAAATTGATCAATTTGACAATTGTGCCACAGTTAACTAATTAAATATTTTGAATATTCAATTTAGTTTGTTAAAATGAAAGAAATTCTAAATAATTTGGCAAAATAAAAACAATTCTACTATGCATATATAGTCTATATATACAAATAACAAAATAAAGATGCCATAAAATTAAATGGTGTGTTGTGCGACTGATGTGCCACTTCCCATAAATCTTTCGGCTCCATTTGTGAAACACGCGGCAAGTCAATTGTTACTTCTTCCCATTTAACTACTCACCCTACTGCATCGAAAAGAAACCATAAAAAATAGTCAGAAGATGAAAAATACTTTATTAATGCCATCTACATATATACACTGAATCAGTCGCCCTCAACAACGGCATCAAAGCAAAACTCACGAACTCACTGTACAGAATTTTCATGTGTAATCCTCTTCACCATCTTCTGATTCCCTCCAGCTTGGAGTTTATGTATATGCGTAGAGTTTGAACGCCTAAAAAGAAATAACATTTCTAGACGCACTATAAATCTTGGCGGGACGCCTTATATAAAACGGAAAAAAGGCAAAATTGCCGGCAAAACCCTGACATCATTAAAACTACAGTTAACAGTCATCGGCCTCGTCTATTTAAGGTTCTATAAATAAACCTGAGTTGGGAATATTACCCCGATATGTTATACGCTACTATAGCTGTTGTTTTATGCGGTAAATCATTTCGATTGTAAAAAGACACACGTTCTTTCCTCATAAGTGTATATATATATGCATGCCACACCATTATACAGTATTTTGTAATTTGGAGCTCTAATTTGGAGCTCTAATTTGGCGACATTTGTGTAATTTAACTCTTACTACTTTCCGACTTTTGGTTGCCTATAAGAAGAGTATCTTTCTCCCCATTAGGTATGTCAACTTTTACTATGTTTCGAAGTGTCTCTGTGAATATTATATACACTATTGAATTGACGATGCATATGAGATTTATATGTATGATAGTCGTCCGTACGTTATAGTAACGTAGAGCGAGAACGATGCTCTGTAAGTGATCTCCCAAGACAAAGCAATACTGCATGCTTTTATGCGAAACCCTGACGGCAATAATAACAGGCTTAATTAGTTGCCAATTAATGGATAGATTATATAATTAAGCGCTTAAAAATATAATACATACGTAAAAAAAACGGAAATAGGAAAATTAAAGGGTTTTTTCTAAATAAAAGGGTATTTTAATTTATATATTTACTTTTATATTATAATTTCTTACATTGCAAGTAAGCTTACTAAAGAAATACATACACAGCAAATTACTTTTAAATACTTTTATAATTCAAGATTTAAGTTAATTTTAGGTATATTATTGGTTTACTGATGATACCTATATCCAAACTGAGATTAAACAAAGTATATGTTTTAGTTATATCTCTGTAATATTTAAAAATATATATGTAATTCATTTATATAATACAATATTGAAACATATTTTATGGTTATAGTTTGTGCATTTATTCACAGCAAAAACGTACACAGAAAAAGAAACTATATTTGCTTGTTAGATGATGGGTAATCTTCAAAAGATATACAATTGAACAAATTATATACCACCTCTTACTGTACAATGCATGTTTATATTTATCTAGTTAGGAACGGGAAGTTCTGTGGAAATATAAATTAAGTTTGTGATCGATTTATCACCATACACTTATAGCTTTTGTCTATATTTACACACAAACAACTATATGTCTATGGGTATATATATGTGTAGAAATCAACTGAAATATGCTATATAACTCTGCATAAAAGTCTGCATAAACTGATTACTTTAAAGTACTTCATCAATTTGTCTCTTTAACTTACAGATTTTCTCATTTTGGAAAACATCATGTAAAAAAATACGAAAAAGATAATACCTGGCAAGATAAAAATGTATTTTTGTCCGAAATAAGCTAGGCATAATTATCATCTACAAATAATAATACAGAGGCCTGTCATTTACATTAAAATTCAAACGCAGAGTATTATCCTATAACCAGTAGATTATGAAAGACATTTTCGAAAATTTTACCACCGGACAAGATAAATAAAATATGGATATCTGCATATAATTAAATATCATTTATCTGCGGGATTTTTATAACTTTAAAAAATATTATGCATTTTAAAATATTTATAATAATTTGTATTAATCATGAATTATACCAAATGTGATTATTTTATGTTATATACTATATAAATTAAATACTATATACTGTATAAAGTTAATACTTATGTTATAGTATTTAGTAAATTTAAATGCAACAATTTCTCTTGAACACTCATTTATTGCTTTCAACATAAACATGATTGAAAAATATCATTACAATATTAAAATATTTGGATGAAATGAATCATTACAAAACATTCTGATGTGCCTAATTCGTAGCAAAAATTGAAAGTTTCATCAAAATTTGTAATATTACCCTTTTTTACCATTCTTTCTATAAAGTTTTAACGAATATTTAGTGACTTATAGGAATAGATAACTATAAAATAACATTAATTATAAATAATCCACATGCGTGAAATTGGTAAAATGTGGTAATCGCGTTAAAACTGAATTATTTTAATAAAAATAATTCAAATATTCCAAAACAGCTTAACTAATTATAAAAAAAAATTATTTAAATTAGGAAAATCTTGTTTTCAATATGAACTGACGTTTATTTATAATATTGTTTAGTAATTCCTTTTTAACGGCAACCTCTTGTGTTAAATTTTAGTGCTTACTTAAATTCACCTGATGTAAAAACCGAATTATGTAAAAACTTTCTGTACAGTTCTAGGAAAAATAATATTGTAGAAGTTAAATATATTACTGTAATATAATGATAACTAAGCCACAGAAGTTAATCTGTATGTGGTCAAAATTTTAAGATGATTAATGAGTATTCATTAAAAATTCTAATATTAATTGAAAATGGACAGAAGATTTCGGATGTTGCTGCATCAACAACCATGAGACCACTACAGAACAATAACAAGTGTTGCATTACAAAGGCGGAAATTAGAGTCTGGTTAGGATCGGCAAATGAAGGTTGTGAAGAGGTGGAGGTGGGGTACATTGAAAGGTTCTCCTTAACGCAATGGGAAATTCAATGACGCTGGTTTTTTTGCTGCAATTTATGCGATTGTACTAAAAAATTTGAAAAGTGAACACTTATAAGAAAACATATACGGGTATAGACGAAATGCTACTATATTGCATATTATGATCCTTGAATATGATAGCTTATTAATGGATATCAAATTATCTCTATTCTACACCTTTTCTGCTTAGCTTGTATTCAATAGCCCCCCGCCTGCCATATATGTAAAGAACTTTCAGTTGATATATTTATAAATTTATGCCTCTTTTTCTAATTTCGTTTATATTTTTACAGACCTCAATTCAAACAATAGATCTGTTCTCATTTTATAATTACTGTTAGGAGACCTAGATTCCAAGTGTTAATGCGTTATATAATTACTTTAAATAATATTTAATTTATTTTTCAAATTCATCAAAAAATATGTATGTTAAGGTAGGTATCTGAGCTTTGGACAAATATCTTTCGAATATATGTAAATGTGAAAATAAATGTATTCTTACTATATCTATAAAGAATCGAACTAAATTTAAATCATATTCATTATAAAATGTATGTTGATAAAAGCATTTACAAGACGATTTTCAGACAAGAATATATATAATTTCTATTTCCACATTATTCAGTAACGATAATAAAAATTTAACCAATGTATAAATATTGTGTTCACGTGCAAACTACACAAGTACATGTAACAGATTTTTTTAAGAATATGATTTTCATTTTTTAGAAACACAGAAGTGCAAAAAAAGATGCTCTTTTTATACTTAGGATCTGTCATAATTATTTTATGGGACTTTAAAAGGAAGATGTTTATTCTTGTTTTGAAACGGTATAATTAATTATTTAGATCAATAAAAGAATCTTTTGAAGTACCTATAAAGCGCAAAAATCATCTCTTCTGTCTTTGACTTAGTTTCATATAGTTTTTAAAAATATTGTTTGATCAAAATATAAATACTAAGATGAAGATTTTGCGTCAGTAAATAAGTGTATTACAATATAATTCATAAAATATCATCGGGATATTTATTGGCTTCATTTTTTTTAACTAATTTTGTACCCATTAATTAAATATCAAATAAGTTCTTTGATATATTTATGTAGATTTTTATGTATGATTAATTAATAGGATAAATACAGTTTCAAGTTTTTACAACTTGTTTTTGCAAAAAATAAGAACAACTAATATTGTTTTCCAGAGAGACCTTGATTTGAAGAAGATTTATATCTATTATGTTATTATATTATTATTTATTATTAACATGCGTCCACCTTATACTTCTATATGTTATTTTAGTTGGAAAAGTTGACGAGTTACTTTCCAAACCGACCGGCGATGGCAGTGGTGAACTGATAACGATGACCTTCAGTGTTCGCTTGACACTTGATGGTAAGTGTGATGGATGCCACAGAGTAAAGAATAATAATGGGTACTATCTATATAGAAGAAGGAGAAATGCTAAAAATTTTTTAGTGAAATCCCATATATAAATTAGAGACATTTAAACTCTTAACGTTTTTGAAAAAATCTTTGAATATATGAAAGTAAATAATTTATTCAGATTTCACTATTAAATTTGAACTAAAAATATTGTTGTTGATTGTATATAAAACTAAATATGTAAATGTCTAAAATATACGTTTTGGATAAAAAGCAACACATTTTTACAATTCACTTGTTTGGAATAAAAATAAGTAAATTAGAAAATCTCTTGATTTTGTTGAGCAAATTATAAATCAAACATAAAATTAACGTGTATATATGCATTAACGCGTCAAATATTTGTTTAATTTAACTAAATTATCAAAAACTATGTTGTATGAATTAATTTTCTATTAAAATATATCACTCAATCTATGTATATGAACAACTTTTTATGCTTTATAGTTTATGGATCAATTAAAATGTCATTATGCTTTCATTTCAAAACCATATTCATTATGTAGGTACTTTTAAAAGATGGGAACAAAATCTCTTTGAGTATCATATAAATCAAAAATGTATAATCCTATTTGAAACGTAATATAAATAAGCTTATTTGTCTGTATTAAATGAATAGTTTCCGAGATTGGTTTTTGAAAATGTTATAATTGTGTAATACAAAAGAAACTACGTAGTCGGGCAAAGCACTGTAAGAGAATATGAGAAACACAGATGCTCAGATGCAGAGAAAAACACCTTTGTAACATCGTCTAATATGTCTTGTAACATCTAATACCTTTCTTTCGATAGCCCCGCTTTGTCCCAACTGGCCTGAAACATTGGAAACGCAACGTCGTCGCCGGTTCTGCCGTCTCGTGGAAGGCTATAGAAACGTGTGCTCGTGTACGGACCCTATCCCGATCACATTTTATCCCAATTCGGTGAGAGGATTGCAGAGCAGGTGTTCCACTTTAGTGGAAGCTTGCAAGCTCTCTGCTGCAGCCTGCATCATCATAATTGGCAAATAAATAATTAAACTATTCTTTTACAATTAACAAAAGATAATAAATTAAATACTTAATTTATCTATTTTGCTGTTTGAAACCAATTGTGAGGTTTTATTTCTTTAAAGAAAAATACGTGTACAAATGAAAAAATATTTTGATATTTACAAACTTTATTTCCAAAATTTTTAAACATTGTTTAAATTGAATCAGATAATTGTAGATAAATTGCTTACAATTCTGTTAAAAATGCTGCATTTTTTATTTGCGATATATTAAAGCATTTAAAGGTATTTGATAAGTTATTTATTATAGATTTACACAGAAAAATACTGTTTAAAATTATAAAAATACTTCGATATAATTTTAAATTGTTAGACATAAACATGAATTTTCATTAATATTAGCCAATTATTGAACTAATAAATAAACTAACAAGAACGACGAATAACATGCTCTCACTTAGGTCAATTTCTAAAGGAAAATAATTAATTAAAAGACGTATTGTACATTTTTATAATACAATATTTTGAATATGAGTTGTTATAAGAAAAAACTTTATACTGGGATTAACTTAAATATTATAATTTAAAATCTTAATTTTATTGTTATAGAACAATAATTAATTACAATATTCCGTTATCCTATTGGTACAAAATATATAAGACAAAGTAATCATCCGTAGGCTTTGTGGTCACAATAAATTGGGATTGACCTCCTTTAATATCCTTCTGATTACCTAATTGAATATATGATGATCAATAGTATTTTACTGCATACATAATTTCAACTAATAAAAATAAATTGTATTTGATCATAAACAAAATAATTATGTTGTTCATTTAACAACAAAATCAAATCAAAATAATTGTCATGATACATTTTTGAACAGCATAGAAAATTGAAGTAGAATTTTAAATAAATATTTAATACAATTATATAGTTGCGTGAAAGAATAAGTCCGTAAGTATTATATTTTGTGTGGTATAGGCATTGAATACTACACTCGAAATCATATTTTAATGTTTCAATTGCGTGGAAATGTTACGCTGTGAATCCCTAATATGTATTTGAAACCAAAATAAATTACAACAAATGACATATTATATATATATATATATATATGTAAAACCAAATACTATAAGCATTAGATAGATTGCATATTTTTTTTTTTTTAGTATACTTTTAAATTTGTATTCAATGTCAAAACAATCATGATCTAAAAATTCATTTTATATCCTAAACTTTTATTCATTTCAAATAAAACTAATCGTATGTACACCTATCATCAACACAAATAGTTTAACAACTCAAATTGTATGAATTTAAGGTAATGAGGCTCATGACATTTTGACAGGTTGTAGACTCACACTAAGCATTATAGAAGCAGTAAAGTTTAGCTGACGAGATCACATTTATGACGGAAATTTGATGGGGAGAAACATTAGTAAACAGAACTTCTGCTTAGTTTCAAGTAACTGTAGGCATTGTAAATTAAAGTTTAACACCTCCTGTATGTCAATTATAATATTGAATAGTTTTTTCTTAAAATTATTAGGGCGATACAATTATAAAATTTTACTTGTGCTATTTATCACATCACAAGATTGAAGAACCTTTTTTAAATGAAAATTATTTTAATAAATGCGAATTTGAAACATGTCGAGAAAAGAAACAAGGAAGACACGAAGTCACGCCAAGAATTATTTTGTCGATTGAATTATTAATGTCATCTTTTGCCCGACAGTGTTTACGTTCAATTCATTACTATCTTACCACACGCGCATATATTTGAAGGTGTTTTTAAGCTGAACCAACTTATCAACCCATCCTGATGTATGTTTGCCCTAATATCATGGAGCAGCTTTAGAGGAAGTCTGTCACAGGATCAAACAATAGCTTCTGTCCCGTTGTTGACCTCAGAAAAACGTTGTAAAGTCGCTTACTGTCAGCGAAACGTTCGTCAACTTTTGTGCTGGGCACGAAAAACTACACCTCAGTCCCACTCCACCTCCGCCTTATACCATATCTTTGTTGACTTGGTATCGTGGATACGTGCTGATCGCTGCGACCATAGGAGTTAGGAAGCAACAAATAGAGATGTCTATAGACACGCTTACGCTCCATATACATAGATAGTCTATCTTGGTGTTTATAGAAATAGAATGCTGCTTAAACCAACTTTTAAAAGTTGATCTATGCGTATCACAATTCAAGCACTTTTCAGTATACCGATATTTTAACATTTTAAATTAAAATGAGATAAAAATGTTCAGCATTCTTAATTAAAACTTAGATATACTTGCATTTTATTATATGGTATGTATGTATATGGTATTATAGCATTTTTCAAACTTCTTATAACAAAATATGAGTTATTTATTAAGTGTAAAAATAAGTGTATATGTATGTTTATATTGAAATTATTTTGTTTAATCATTTTTGATTTTATATATTCTATTTAAAAATTGAAAATTTAGTTTTCTTTAAGAAAATATTTTAATATTTGATTAAATTAGCTACAAGGTATTAGTATAACTAAAATATGAAATTTAGTTGTTATAATAATTGTGATACAATTCAAGATAATTATTGTTTTTATTATGAATTATTCCAATATTTTAAAATTATTTTAAAATTGTCAATTATGAAAAAATTTTCTACCTTTTTTTCTGAATGGGGGTACGCGTGCATTAATAAACAAAATATTATTATATGTTGTATCTTATATTTTTTTAACATTTGATTCACATATAGAAATAGAAAAAATCAGTAAAATATTTCAAATATTTCAAAATAGTTTTAAAAATAATTATTAATTAATTCAAATATATTTCACTTTCTATTGTGCATGGAAACATATGAGTATATTGCTAATTAATATCCTAATTCAAGTATTACATTATTTTATTAGAGTAATAGAGACAACAGTGTTTGATTAACTTTTTGAGTAACTATTTGTTATTAAAGTTCTTATTTTCAACGTAAATTTTAAATATTTAAAGTATACGAAAAGTATTTAATCACAAATAAATAAAATCTCACTTTAGCAAAACTTTTATGTATATATTTCAAGAAATATTTCCTATATGACTACTTTTATACATACTGAGAAGAAAGAAAAGTTTAATTGCGACTTATGTTATAGTAAAATGTAATTAGTTAGCTATATAACAGGAAGGAAACTAACATTTACATATATGTACAACTATATTTTTTAAATCTTTGTGAAATCTGTTTTTATCCATATAATAGAATTTTCTTTTGGGGCGGTACCTCTATACATAAGTTTTTCATTTACATTTCTTTCAAGCATGTTTCTACATTTTCCTATAGATTCTTTTATTTTTAATTCTTTTAACCTTCTCTATTCGTTAATGACAATTTTCATTTTTACTTACTTAATGAGGAGTAATGTATAATGTTTGAAGACGAATTAGTGAATAAATTAGGAATAATAACTGCGGCATCATTTACATAAGCTAGAAAGCAGAGAGTCCCTACTGTATCGGAAGACACGTTTGGAAATTTGACGTTGTGGGATAATTAATAGTTACGGTATAATGTACATCGTTGGAAAGAACAAATAAATAGTATTTATTACATATGTTAAGGTAACTGTACCATGTCCTTTATGTATAATCTACATTCGTAAATTTACTAAATTGAACGACTTTCTGTCAAAACTAATTTCCGAATAAATTCTGTATAAAAACTGTAAAATCGCATTTATTGAATAACATTGATGGTAAACGTAATGAAAAAGAATTTATTTTGCGTTAAATAAGATGTTTGCATAATACCTTACTTATATTAATAAAATGAAATATTTTTCTTTACACTATACATAAATGTAACTTTGAAATGTCACACAGTGCAGTAATCAGGCCAATATTCCAATTCATTTTAGAATTGAGTGTATTGTTAACTTTAAATATGATCTAGCTATTACATGCAGTATGTAGTATATTTCCAAGTTGAGACTATAAGTTCTAGACTAAAGTAGCTTCCTTATAATACTACCTTCTCCCCATATTTGATCAGTCGATGACAAGAAGTATTCCAATCATCCCGGTCTGTCTTGTATCAAGAAATGAACCTTACTACTTATTCAGGTAATACATAGATGATGTATATTCATATATTATTATATATTATGTAAAACTTCATAAGTACAGTACGGAAGGTATATGATATGCAAACGTCAACTTATTATTATAACGGTTTGATGTTTATGAGAAATAATAATTTATATAATTTACACTGAAAAACTTTTTAAGATCAGGATAGGAATTTTATGTAAGTACACAACCCAACACATATAATGATGGAGAGAATAAAGAATTGTATTAAAGCAAAAATTATATTTTTCAAATTAATATATCCTGCTTATTCTGTAATGTAGGTAGCATAGTTTTAGTCTCACTTATAAAATATAATTACTCGATTTGGTCTTTCTATGATCGTACACATTTTTGAAATGTTTGTTTTGACCTCAGAAGTACAGGAAATCTTGGAATTTCTTCGTTTTCAAATAAAAAGAAAAGCTTGTAAATATATATTACATGGATATGTATAATTTGTATTTTACTATGTTTAAATGTATACATATATAGATAAAATAAATATAGCCAAAACTAACGTAAAATTATAACATACCGATGAAATTGTCCCCCCATTGTCTTTCATTATAATATATTATTTACACTCAATATTGAACAGGAGTGATGAGTTGAGATAAATATACCTTTTTTACAACGATAATTATAATGTTAACATTTTATATTTCCCTTTTTAGATCTCTGCAGTCAATAATATCGGCACCAGATGCGATCTTACGATCTATTTTAGTATTCATCGATGGATATTATGACGTAAGATTTTATGATTCGTGATTACTAGTTCGGTTTAAGATATTGTACTAATAATTATAAAATATCAGATAATTGATAATTTATATTTTATATTGATAACCGAAGAGTAAGTTACCAAAGCAAGTTTGCAAATAATGTTATATATTTGTTATATGACATAGGATATAGTCGAGTCAAAATGTATAATGAAAATGAATAATGATTGTAGAGTTTAGCAAATATTAACAATGGATCCTGATTAAAATTCAGAATTCAGAAATGTTTATCTTATACTGCTATATTATACAAAGTATTTCTAAATTTAATTTCTTTGTAAAGGTATGCATGATACCTATAATATTTAATAAAATATATTTTATGTTGTAATTGTCAAAATATGGACATGTGAAAAAAGTTTTACGAAATCAAATACTAAACTAATTACTAATTATGGCGTCCTAAAAATATTTCAATGGAATAATATTGCAACTTATTCTTTTGCAAGATTTTTCTTCTCTAAAATTTATTTGTAGTTGCTTTTAGTACACAATATTATATTTTTTAGGGAATAATATACTAATCAAAGGAGTGAAAAATCTGTAAACAACGGTTGAAAAGTAAATATATTTAATTTGAGATTATTTATTAAACGTAGTTCAACATTTTTCATTTTTTTGTATTGCATAGTTGTTATTTATTTTTCATGATGTTTTTTTATTAAATAAAATATTATTATATAGTCCGTTGAGAATGTAACATAACAAATTAATTTCCTTTCATCAACATCATTCAATATTTCTCTATCTATAAAAATTACCGGTATATTTAAATATTTAAATATATTTTTTAAATGTCACCGCTTTGTATACCTTTGTATAAATCTTTTTAATATATATATTTCATAACACCAATATATGTATCAAGTATAAAAAGGATTTCCTTAAATAACATGCATTATACTTACTACATAATATTAAACTACAAATGCAACATCGGTAATTGATATTTATTCTAAATATGAAAAGTACCCCTGTAAAAATGCTTAAACGGTTCCATAAAAGGCTTCTTTGTTTTAACGGAATACCATAATATTGACTTAATGTACGGTGTAATTTAAAAATAATTGAAGAAGTGCTTTGATCGCAGTACTAGATTTTTATCATAATTATGTACATAATAATAGATCATAGTGATTAATTTGAAGTACTTCCCGTTACTCTATGTATACTGATTAGGCATAATAACAATAAATACTCGTAAGCCATAGCATATAGCGTCAATATACCATCATATTGAATGGCGGATGGCATTGATCATCTCCGGTTTATGTGCGGGGTTAGCAGCTTCTCCACCCGCCTTATTTCTGATAGTAAGATTTTCGAATTAATGAACCACTAGATTATCGATTGATCCTATTAAATTCAGGGCACCATTCTAGGATGAAAAAAGAGGGCGTTATAGTTAGGAGCATCCTGAGAAAGAATGACAATATCCGCCCTCAGAATGGCAAATCTATTCATGTTCACACCTTGTGATCTGCGATAGCTGACTCAGGTTTGCTCTACTACATTCATTGAATTTTACATAGACTCTATGTAGTATAAGAACGAGATCATAATAGACTGCATAATGTCAAACAATCTTCACATATTACATTATAGTATAGTACCCTCTGTAATCTAGGATGTAATAGTATAGATCAAGCTCATTTTTGAAGTCACAAAGAATTAACTACTAAAGCAATAGACAGCAGTATATTATTAGGAGATAAATGGAGGCTGAATTTGGCAGACAATGATATACTAATACAGCCAACATACGTAGAAACGATCCTGGTACCATACCTAAGCCACCTGCTTATAGATCTACCCCTGTCTATGATTTTACTGGGATGTTATGAAAATTTCGAATGATTGACAAGTATGCACTTTATTAGCGGTAACTTATATTCGTACCGCGCTACATTATAATAATGTAGGTTAAGTAAAGCAATCCTTGCGACTTGAATATTGTCAAATTTTAAGTTTCAGATATGAATATTTCAATGAACTTTCTACTTTGATTAGGCTTTCTTTGAATTAGAATTAAATTTAAGTTAGATAACAGCTAACTTTTTAATAATCTATATATTTAAGATAAGTGTCACCTTAATAGCATTAATTTATAAGGTTATACAAATCATTATATGTATATTTAATCAGAAAATATACATATATAATGATCAATATTTATTTCATCGATTGACGTTACTGGTTAGATATCTCTACGAAAATGAATAAAAGGCGTACTTCGAAGTGCAACAATTAATAAATATGCCCATCCTTTTAATGATTACTACTTCAAATTGATCTGAAATTTTAATTTGATTAATTTTTCCGAATTTTTCAGGAAGCCCGACTTATTTGTGAATTGTTTGGTGTTCCCTGGATTCACCAACGAACTAAAATTAATAGCGAGCCAGGGCGATCTTCGCAACAGTTTCGGACCAGCATTGCTAGAAGTTTTCAATATTTCACGGTATATTTGGAAATTAAGTGTTTTAAAAGGCGTTAAAATAAAATGCTATACATTTTTTCTACTACTAAAACTGATTGTACATAAAATTAACATACGTACTTAAATGTATACTTCAGAATTTCTAAGGGGATCAAAAGTAAGTAGCATAAAATGGGTTGATTAATTTGCTAAGCTGGACTTTTTAAACGCAAAAATTATTTATACCAAGAATATAATACTGTAAATGAACGATATATGTATACATATTTCAAGTAAATTAAACAAAATTATATTAGTATTAAAAACAATAAAGATTATACATACATATATACATAGCTATCTTATAAAGCATCAATCCATATCACTATCAAGCTCAATGCATTTTGGGAAATACAAATATTGCATTTTATGGATTAAATAGTAATTATGGATCTAAGGCCAATGGTGGAAAATTAATTTTAAATCTAAGGTACCATAATTACCGTAATTAAATGTTCTGAAATATAAGAAATTATATTCTAACTGATATTATATCCCTACGACAATAATAATATTTCAATAAGCTATTTCCTTTAATTTTATGACTACGCATTGATTTCATATGTAAAGAAGCGCGAATTACTATTGTGTAATTAATGTTTAGCATATACGAGTATATCTTTCACACAGGATAATCTCAATTAACCTTATATCTTCATTGCCTTCTTCATCTTCTCTTCTTCATTTAGAGAGCCAACGAAGTGATTATTCTGGAAGACGACATTGACGTCTCCCCTGACCTCTTTAGCTACTTTTCTCAGATTGCCCCACTTCTGAGTCGGGATCCAACCCTCTTCTGTGCTTCCGCTTGGAACGATCAGGTACGGTCAGTTAGCGAAATATTTGCTGACATATTATAGTTAAAGGCCAGATAATTAGTAATTTTATACTTTTTTGTATATAAATTTCAAGATATCTATTTTTACAAAATATGGATAATACTAAAATTAATAATACACATTTTAATTAAAGAGAACTTTTACGAGTTTTAATTCAATATTGGAGATTGATAATTACGATATCTTAAAATTCAAAATGTATACAAAATTTTTGCAAATAAATACGAAATTTAAAAAAAAAAAAAATTACAAACGTGTTTTACGTTACTTGTAAGGAATTAATAATTTTAAAATCATAGATATATACCTTGTTTTTTATCATTTAAGGCTTTACGAGAAAATCAATTACTATAATTTAAATTGTTTTACTAAATATATTCTTTACTCTGTGGTTTTACTAGTTAATATGAAATTATTTTCATTATAACTAAATTTATGTTATATATTTAATGTAATATAAAATAATTAAGAGTATAATTTGTAGACTATGATTGGACAAGTATTCTATTATATGTATATACAAATTTAGAGTACAATATTTAAAGGCTTTTAGTGTAAAACACGCAAATCTCTAGATTTCATTTATTACTTAATAAATAATATACAGCAATGTGTTATTATTAATTAATGCTTATAAATAGCATATACAGTAGAGATTGAGAATAAAATTAACACACATCCTGTAGTTTCTTTTGTCATATTGGGATTGTCAAGGTTTTGTCAATCATTGCTAAATTAAATAGACAGCAACAAAAATGGAAATATCGTCTATATAGAGGTTGATTAAAAAGGCTTTCTATATAACCTCATTGTTTCCAAAAATGTGCTACTGGCGCTAATTATACAATTAATTATTATTATTTTTGCTGATTCATTTAAAGTTAGACATTTGTAGATACTATAGTTAAATCGTAAATATAGTTGCTATGCGTATTTTTACTTTCCTTTTAGATTTTTATCTTCTATAATGAATATGTTATTTATTAGTTTGTCGGTCCTAAATTCACATACATTTAATTAATATATATAAGTACATCGAATCTATCTTTTAATTTTTCAAATAAATACATTTTAGATCATGAAAATTTGTGTAAAGAAATCAAATATTAACTTATCTAATAGAATTTATCATTATGTCAGTTACGAGGCTAGAACTCTTAAAACTTATGTGTTGATTAAAAAGTATAATAATTAAATTTAATAATGAAAAAAGATATAATGAATTACATTGATAGTATATCTATGTATATTAAAGTAAGCATCCATTTTTATTTCTCTCATTTAATTATTGTTGTTAACACATATATATAGTTACTGTTATTGTAATCATTATTATTTATATAGTTTTTCGATAATTTTGGTATTATATTTTAATTTTTTTGATAATCTAACTATATAAAATAATAAAATATTTATCTAGGTTCAAAATTATTGTCCAAATCATAAAATATTGTTATACAGAGTTTCACATCACGTTGTAACTTTTTTCGATGGAATATCGTTGCATTTCATGTCAGTGAGGTTTGCATAAATGGGTAAGAAAAGAGAAGTACGAAATATTTTTGCTTTTTATAATTTTATGAGCAACATTCAAGATATAAATATTTTGATATATCAAATCTTTATATAAAATGTATTTAGTATTTAGTTATATTTTATAAATATATTTAGTTAAACTATTATATAAATATATAGGTATATATGTACAACAAGTACTATTGCAGAAATGTTTTTTTTACAGAAGTATTTAAAAAAACTGTACGTTAAGAATATAGTAGTATCAAACTATGTGTCCAATTATCATAAAGAGTTGAAACTCGTATCTATCAATACTCTATGCGGATAAAATAGCTTTAAAAGTAGTCACAATTTTTTAAATCAATTAAAAACATATACATTTTTAATGAAGTATTTGACAAAAACTAAAAATCCATATATTTAATACCAATAAATTGCTTGAATGAATATCTGCCTCAATATTTTTAAAATATGTTCAAAATAGTTTAATATAGTAAAGCATTTATACAAATATGGTTACATACATTTTAAAAGTTGAAATCATGAAATAATAATATACTTTTAAATCAGTATTCGTTGCAAGTTAAAATTGAACTGTTTTATTTTTATAGCAAAAACTAAATTCTCAAATTAAAATGAATGTTTCTTTTCATTAACCCTCCCAATTAGAAGTTCTCAATCCTTATTCCATATAAAATGTGTTAACTCCAAACGTTAACTTATACACCATTACTTCATTCAATACTCAATTTATCTCCACACTTTTCAGGCATTTGTCCACTCCAGCGGCCACAATGCTCAGGTCTATCGAGTAGAGTCTCTTCCACAGAGGGCGCTGCTCATCACTCGAAAACTCTGGACTTCGGAACTGGCAATGAGGTGGCCGGACCCGGAAAAGGTATATCACTAACTGACTCACTGATTTGCACACACAACAAAATTATTGCTAAGCTTTATTACATCGTTTCATCATTTCATTTGTTTCACGAGTATTATTATAGGATTTGTGTGTTTTATTAATTCAATACACTGTTATCTTACACGTAAAAATGTATAATACGTTTCAAAGAATATATAATGTACTTGTATAGATTTGAAACAACAATTGGAAATTTAGTTTCAACTTATAACTTATAGTTTTAACTATTTTTACACATTAAGCCAGGTTTCTAAATGGATTCTTTTCCCAATTTTTTTTTAACATTTATAGGTACTATATTTATCAAATTAATTTGAGTGTACATTTAAACATTTTTTACTAGCATACATATTTCATAGACTGTAACAATACTCAAACTTTGTGAACATTAATAATGAAGAAGCTTATTATACGGAATTAAAACATTTACGTTTATTTCTTGGTAAGTTACAAAAATATATATCCGATACTACGCCAACGTAAAATGCAATATATTTTGTCAACATATCAACTGTTTTTAAAAATATTTAGTAAGATCTCATGGGAAAAAAATAAAAAATTAATTAGGCTTCCGTGTATGAATCCTTGATTTTACCTTAGTTGACACAGACAACAACCTTAATAGCTATATCGCAGCACAAAGTAAAGTAACCACACATTGGAAAGATACGCAACCGCACCCCGTCACGTTTGGTATGTAGGCACGATTTCACATCTCATGTTCATTAAGAAAAGGAACATTACCGCATGCTCTCAGATTGCTAGTGACACGCGATCTTCAGCCTTGGTACCAACAGCTGCTATACTGTAAGCCTTCAGCTTCTCACCTTTTTATTAAAATATTGGTGGATGATACAAGTAACAGGGGAGTCTTCTTCGAATTGAGTCTTCTTCATCTTCAGCAACACTTCCACCAGAGCAACCAGGATGTGGAAGCTGCATAGCGCTCTTCTGGGATATTTATCTATACCTTCCTATAGTTAGACTCTGAGTTGTATTAGCGTGATATTCTCTGAATACTTGATTAGCTCTGAATTACCACAACCACAAATGCGTTCGAAGGAGCGCAAAAAATGCCTCCCGTAGTAAATGATACCCCCTCCTCTACGTCATAAGCCCACAGTTATTGTCAGCTTGATTTCACATCTCACCTTGAAGCGAGTATTCGTTGAAGTAATAAAAAAATAATTACGTTAAGAAAGAAAAGTCATGCATGTCATATACTTCATTAAAAAAATTGTATACTCTATATTTCTTAATATTTCTATACATTAAATATAATCGTATTCCAATATATTTTTTGATGATTTTTTTGCAAGCTTACTATCTGAAATACATACTCAAGTTTAATATAGGTATCATAGTCAAATTCTAGCTATAACTCAAAATTTAAAAGAAAATATACAAGAAAATAAAAAATGGGAATATATTCGTAATTTCTACTTTAAATGTATTAATTATAAACATACTTGATGTGTTCCGTAATTAAACTATAATGAAGTTTGAATGTGGGTATATTATGGTTTGATTAAGCATATATGTATTCGGTTTTTTCATTCAATTATTTGGAAATTCTGATATGTGGAGTAAAACGAATATAGAAAACTTAATGTAAGACAATGTATAAGATAAAAAATTAAACAAATAATAAAAAATAAATTTCACTTAGAGATTTTAAGTATACCTATTTCTTTTATATGTCATCGTACTATATTTTAGTAAAACAATTTTGATTTTCTTCGTATATTTTATGTTACCAAATTGTTGTGCATATTATATGAACTTCTTATTCATAGTTATCAATTATATATAAAACTTTATATTTATAAATCTTATGAATTAAAAACGACCATATTAACTTATTTCAAGAAATACATATATAATATATTAGGATGAATAAAAACAAGATACATGCAAGAAATTAAAATAATATAATTCTATCTCTTAAATATTTTCATAATTGTGTTCTAGAATTCATTGATTTAACAGAAATTTTAAATCAAAGTCAAACTGATGCCATCATGTGTCTATTACGAATACTATATTTTACTGTGATATGAAATTTAACGATATATTGAATACAGTGTGTGCCTATATATTTTATTAAATATGACCCATTTATTTGTTCTGCGAAAACAGCCATTTCATACATATTCTGATTTCTGCGTGTTACCCCCCTCCAGGCAGTGGATTGGAGGGACTGGCTCCGCGGGTACATGCACACCTCCTCCCGGGAGTGTCTCGTTCCCGATGTGAGTCGAGTTCACCACTTTGGAGAGCAACGAACAGCCCGCTCCAGCCTACTCTACACACCCAGACGGATGTTCAATAATGTTCCTGGGGTCAAGCTAAAAGACACTGACAGGTAAATAAAGATACAGACACTAAATAAAGTCGATACATCTTCTATCTAAACAATAACGTTTGGGCATTTTGGTGTATGGTGCAGTGCATGTAAACTGGTGTGTAATTTTAATACGTCAAAACAAATAACTGTATTACTCGATTTAAAAGAGATAATTAAATAATTGGAATAACAAGATTCAATTAATGAAATTTGATAATGCGCAATGACATAAATAATGTAATAATACACACTTACGGTTTTCTAACTTTTATGGACAATTTTGAGGCATAATATTATAATGTATTTGTGTGATAATTTAGATATTTACTTTTACCTTGAAATATTTATTAATAGATAGGTGATGTTTTTATTATCATTATATTTAAAGACTTCTTCTTTTCATTTGTGTTATTTGTGTATTATACTTAATTTTTGTAATTAGTTAGATAGCTGCTAATTAAATTAATAGCAAAATAAATAGATGGCATAGATACAAATAAATCAGTATTTCAAAAATGTACTATAATTTTTTATTCAATAAATATATTTAAAAAATATATCAAACATATTTTTTGTATTATTTAAATACCAAAATTAAAAATATTAATATACTTTTATAATTCGCATACATTTTGTACATTGATCTTATTACTCGTTTTTACAATCTTTGCTATTTTTTTTTACTTTACTAAAGTCAAAATTAACGTCATTTTTAAAATTGTAATTATTTTGAAATAATATTTTATCCACTGTATAAATATGTGAATTACGTTATTGTTTTCAAATTCTTTACGACTCAAATTAACTTATAGTCGACATAAAAAGACACAAAGTTAACATTTCACTACATTTTATGACTCCCTGTTAAATTTAGTAAATTTCTGTTTGCCTAAGTTTTATACCTACATATATATCTTCATTCAATCTCACAGCAAGTTCTAGTAACGATATTTAAGGATGACCCAATGTGTTGAAACTTCTATTCAATCTCCCTAATTGCTATCTCCAAACAAATATCGACTTATTATAATTTAATTATCGATCAACAGCTGTTTAGGGTCTTCTTTTTATGCATACATCGAGACGACATTCTAATCTAACATTAATCTGATCTCAGGCAGCTTCTTCCAGAATTATAAGAGTTACAGTCAAGATAGTTTAGTCCAAAAGTCTAAAAATTTGACGTTGAGGAAAAGAATAGAAGCTATTTTCATGCTTTTATTATACTTTATTAGTTTTTAAATGTTTCTTTAAATTGTTACAAAGATTTCTTTAGTTAATTCTTAATTTGTTTTTAGATAAGATCATTTTTAATATGTTTAATATTTTAAAATAATGACAAATTAAATAATCGATCGAAGAATTTAAAATTAAACAATGTCATTCTTAAAATTGTTCTTCTATTTCTATTAAACTTCCTAACGTGTTTATATTTTGCTTTTTATAAACATTTTATACTGTTTTTGATAATTAAAAAAATGATATTTTAAAGTGAGTTAACCGTTGTCCATAATCTGACATTTCAGACTGACGTTTAATTTTTATGAAGCCTCGCTACAAAATTACATACAAAATGCAAGAATGGTCAATTTGAACTTTAAAAAATGTAATCCTAAGAAACTTCCACTTCAAAACCAGGTAACTACAAATATATATATTCATTATGCATAGAAGTTTAGAAAGATTTAAAATTATATTTTATATACATACGTGAAAATGTATGTATATGTGTACCTATATTGTTAAAATATTAATATACATCTAAGCTATTATAAAAATTGTTATGTATGAACTTTTAATACTTCATAATTTAAAAAGCGAGTAGAGAATTGATCATTCGTATTAAATTACTTTTGACATATAATAAAATTAATTTTATAAATCATCTCTTTTGATGTTAAAACAAATTTCTAAACACAATAGAAAAAATGAAACATATTGAATATAGCGCATACTAATTATCATGTTTTAATTATTAATATCATAATTATATGAATGATTGCATAATGTTTATTAGTCTGTTTATAATATATGCATATATATATATGTCGTCATAACATATATGTATGTATTATTCAGATTTTGGAAATGATTATAAAATAAATGCATGTTTTATACAATATTTATAATATGAGGTAAAGCACATGCTTGTTTAATCATTCGTTTTATTAATGAGAAAGCATTTTTAATTAACATTTACCCAGGGAAACGCTTATCTGGCTGTGTATAAACACACCTTGACAATGTTATAATTCCAGAATGACACACAGCTTATATATGTCCCGATGTCGCATCCAACAGATTTCACCAAATGGCGCCGTCTGGAACAGGTGAGTTAAATCAAGATATTTATGGATTCTAATTCTAATTGTAATTGTAATAAGAAATATGTAATATATATCCATTCATATCTATAACACCTGCGCTTCTCGTTGCTTTTAGTGTATGAAATTATCGCCTGTTGAAACCTCGTGTCTCCATAAGGTCAGATTTAAAAAAATGGTGTTCGGATTTTTATGTAATATTAGTAGGTATATGTTTAAAAATGATATTTTTAGAGTAAGAAGCAATACAATAGTAATTCATATGCTATTTTTGTAATAATATTTTGAAATTTATATTATCAGCGTTGATAATTGTTTGTAATGAATTTAAATATTAGTTAAATGGATACATAATTAGGAATATTTTATAATTATAGTTATAACTACATGAATATTATTTTATTTAAAATATCTATTTAATGAACATTTACTGGTTGTCTTTATTGAATTATTGAATAAAATTTATTTTCTATACCTGTCATGTATAATAATTTTGATATCTCCAATAAATACAAGATTTAAAAAATAATTGATATAAACTGTAATTATGATGATGGTGCTACAAGCCATCATTTTATGGCTTAAAACATGAACTTCAAAATATATATCATTTTTTAGATATTAATACTATAAAATATTAACATAACATAACAAATATAAATATAAATATAAATACAGAATATTTTATAGTATATATAATATTTAGTGGAAGTTCTGAATGCAGAATACAAATTTAATAGTTTAAATGTGTTCTAAGATATAGTATATAAATATCTAATAAATACTATTAGATGTCTGTATGGATCTAATAAAGTGAAAATTCAGAACAAAATATTTTGCTTTGTTGGTAATAATATTTTATACTTTCCATTCTCCAGTTTTCTTGTAGACTTTACTTAAATGGAGTTCACACAATAATCGCCGGTTGGCCATATTCACCATACAAGTCAGTGATATAGTATTAATATGTTTTAACTGTTTTAAATTGTTTTCTTATTTTATTAAACTTTGTTTTTATCGAATATTTAAGTTTTCTTATTTCATTGAAATATTAAAGAGAACTTTAATATCTATACTGTTCAAACTTCAAAAAAGAAGTTAACATATTAACATATTATGGGTCATATCTAAAAAATATAAGATTAGCTTAAATATAAATTAATGCAAGCTACATTATTATTATTCATTTCTTATAATGTTAAGCTACATTATAAAAATTATTACAATAAAATATTACATTATTTTATCTGATTCACATATAAAAGACACTACTACATCTATTACATTTATTACAATTATTACAATTTAAAATCCTTTCAAGCATACCCATGTTCTTTTTGATACGGAAAATATTTCTGCAGGTTTTATTATATCATTTATAAAGTGTTAAAGTCAATCGATAAATTAAAAATATTCTAATAAATACTTTTCAAATTTACCCAAATTATATCTTTATGTATATCACCTTTTGACACAATTAGGTCGGTAATAGTTCAATATGGTTGATAATATTTAAAAAATTATATTGACGAAATCGTTATCAAGTATTACAACAATATGAGTTCATGTATATGTGTTATTTTCTGTCGTAATAATTAAGTCAACAGTAATTATATTTAATTTACAATATATAAATTGGGGCTCTTAAAAAGATTAATATTGTGTCATGAGATCAGTAATGATAATATGGCATTATACTAAAGTTTATTTGTATGCAAATAAGTATTCAATTATATCTAAATTCTGCTTAATTATATACGGTGTGCCCCAAATCAATGATATCCTACAAAATAGTATCTGATCAAAATGGAACTATAATAATATTATTCTTAATTGAGTTAAAAATAATGTATTTTAGATAAATTAAATACAGTGCACCATTTTTCTAGTAAAAAGGAAAAATATAGAAAATCGAATTCGCAACCTTCAGATTGAAAGTATATAAGCCTCAATAATTTTATATGGATAATATTGGTTATTTTCTGAACTTATCAAATCCTGAATAAAGCCAATCTTTTTAAAATGTACCTTTTTATAATTTAAAATTATATTCTATTGTCTCAAAATTTAGTTTTTGTTTCACTAAATATTTAAGCAAAATATAGTTGAGTGACATAATAAAACACGAAAATTAACAAGTACAACAAAAAATATATGTATTTGATTGGACGTAATTAAAATTGAAATTAACCAGCATAATTTTACTCAAAAATGAAATCTAGATTGTATACTATTAAATTTATTTGAAATGTAAGTGAGTTTATTTATATTAATTAAATTACTAATGGTAAACAACAACCGGCGCAGTGAAACCTATGAAACTATATCATATAACGACCACAAGGAGTCGAATGATCATTACTTTAACTTCAAATTAATTTTGCATACGAACAAGTACAGATATGCCTTTTTCTTATAATTCACATAACTACACATACATCATTAATGTCTATGTTTCCTATATAAATGCAATTCGCATTATACCTTTACTTATTATGATTTTAAATTTATAAGGTTTCTTCAAGATACAAAAGGGATATTCTTTAGTGACAGGAAAACGGTTCGCCTGATTCCATTCCTATATCAGAAGCTCGCGATGTATAACCACCTTAAAAAACCTTGGAAGAGTCGGCCAAAGAACGGAATGGAAGGGGCGTGGGTTAGAGAGGTGCATTGAGGCAAAGGAGTTCAGTATTGTGAGTGAATGCTACCGGATGGGCCATTCAGAGACGAAAAATCTGTCACGGAAGAATTCAAGGAGAACAAAACCGAGGGAATGAGGTCCAACTGATCTATTTACCAATTCTTGCGTGTAACACATCTTCACATCACCTGAGCTACTTAAACACAAGTGGAGTTTAGCTACTAACATATATAAGAGGGAATGTGACAGCCCCGTAATATATATATATGCTAACATACAGGAGAATAAAAACACACAGGCTTATGTAATTATTGAGTAGGTATAGGTACTGCAAATTTGTAGGAAATATTCCATACAAAAATGTGCTTCTGTGTGTATAAAAAGCTTATTGACCTCCCTGTTGAAATGTTGGTATTAATATAGTGTACACTATATTCAACATTCTAATATACTCTATATATGTAATTATTTATTCAAGCATTGACAAAAAATGATAGAATTATTTGATTTTAATACACGATTCTAACAACACCACAATCTTCGTGACATATTTACCTTATATACACCTATTTGATTTCCTCAAATAATGTCACTATGTGACTTAATTAATTATCTTAATATGAAAATCCACAATATAGGTCACATATTTAGTTTAATTGAGATATAACTTGAATATGCACACTTGACTGGTTGTTTTAAAAATGTAGACACTAATGTGATTATTATATATTTTATAATAAAAGTTCTTTTCATATACATGCACAGATCATACATTTTAAAATTTAGAAAAAACGCATTTCTTGTAACACTTTAAAGAATATTCATCATTTACAATTTCTTCTTGATTATATTGTATACAATTAGACAATTTCAAATGTAGACATTGATTAAAACCCACGAATCCATGTAATATAATGAATTATCTTTAAAGGAAGATTATTAATGAAAATCAATATTGACTATTTGAAATATATCTATAAACGGGCCTTTTAATAAACAAACGCAAAATTGGTACTGCTTTAATAAAACCAGATGTTATGGGATTTCTTAACCATAAATAAATATATAAAAGTTATTACTTTTATTTCATCATTTACTTTTTGGATTATTTTAATGTAAAATTAAGCCAATATTATTTTTAGTACCTAATTATATGTATATATCGCTTAATTTTTTTAATTTTTTAATTTGGCTATTTATTTAAAAATCTCTTTTGCACTAAATAAAATTGCTAGTAGAATTAGGAATATATTATTTAATATTATAATATATAATGCATCTATTTTTAATGCAATCGTTATGTTAATAATTTACTGGTTTTATTAACTACATTTTTTAATTATATGTTTCATTATTTTCACTTAAATAAAATATACTGTATTTTTATTTCAGAAGAAAACTCAATAGTACATCAAGAAAAGGTATTCCAAATAAATCAAGTCAAAAATCTTGAAGGACAATGGGTGCTTGTACAGTCTTATTTTTTTACAACTTAATTTATAATACAAGTTATTTCTTATTTTAATTATGTCTATATGATGTGTAAATAATTATTCATTAAAGGTTGATATTACATTTAATTTTAATATCTATTATAATAAAATAACAAATGTTTTAATAAAGAGATTTTAAATTAATAAAATCGATAAATAAAAAATGCATATATAAATATGTAATATAAAGTAAATTAACTAAAGAACGATTTTCTCTGAAAGGTTCCATGCCTTTGTTCAACATAAGTTAAAATATTTTAGTAGATCAAGAGAATTTATTTAGGACCAAATTTACAAAACATTTGGATATTTTATAAAAAATAACATATTTTTGGTATTTAATTTCCATATAATCGCTTATATGTTAACGGAAAATTGGTTAGGTATATACACTTTTACTTATAATAATCGCATTTAGTTTAAGGTTTTATTTAAAACGATGTTATTATTGTGTGTTAAACTATAAATTAAAAAAGACCCGATTTATATTGTCAAGTTTATGCTAGAGAGGCGTCAACGCAAGTATAAATTATAAGTATCCATTTTAACGAACTGATTTCTAAACTTTTAAAAATTAATTTCAGCATAAAATGTTCAGCTCAACATAAAATGTATATCTGAATTCCCGTTGATTTTAATTCGTGTAAGTTTCTATACCGAATTAAATCTAAATAATCTTATTGATAAAATTCGCAGTATAGATAAAACCATTGAATAAAATATTATTCTATCTTTCACGATTTTCTCGTTAAGTATTTGTTCTATGACCGAATTATTTAAAACTATTTTAAAGTTTATATTTAATTTGGCAATCGAAACAATCCTACCTAAATGATGACTTAACAATTGTGTGTCCTCTATTGTATTCCTTTCACATGCTATTGTGTTTATACCCAATCTACAAACGTATACACCTACACTCCGTATACAATATATAAATGTTTATAAAGGAGCTGCTTTAGAAGCTCCATATTCAATCACGAACCGTTTGGTGCATTTACTTATTTGCCTGTGTATGTGTAATATATATATTATATAAATTAAACTTGTTTATATTAATATTTTCAAATTACATATTTAAACAGGAATCAATGTTGGAATTACTGCATGTATTCCTATGGCATTATGGTGCATAAATATTTACAAGTTCATAAATATATTATGTTACAAAAATATGTTTATATTGTTAATCTTTAAACATGTGAAATATCTTTATTTCGGTATATTTTACATAAAAAACAAATTCGTGTGTTTTTACATTAGAAATACATAAATTACATTTTATTGGAATTATAAAATATGCGCCATGGAAATTAAAAATTCTGGTTATTATTATATGTGAAATTATGTCTTTGTCCATTGCTCAGAACTTACATTTGTGTATCATGTACAGCTTCTACGTACGAACTATATTATACTTCAATTGGTGGATTCCATGTTTATCTTGTAAAATTGCATAAACAAAATAAAAATGCTTTGTCAAATTGCTTTTGTGAATTATATTAGAAAGAGCTTTATAGTGTTCACTTTTTAAAATTTTGGGACTATTCTTTTCGACAAATAATTAGCTTCTTAATATTTCATATAACATATAAATATGAACAAAGTATACTTTTCTTATTAACCCTTTGGAAATAAAAGGACAATTTATTTATAACATAATAAATATCAAATTATAATGATGAATCTTTATGAATTTAGAAATATCATTTGAACAAATATTGCATTCAAAACAGATATTAGAAGCAGGTCATTTTCTAAAATATTTGTATTCGAAAGTTATCAAATATTTTTTTATATCAATTTTAAAACGTTCAAATTTAAATAAACAAACAAATAAATAAATACATATAATAAATTCACTGTGAACGTATGTATAATTTGAAAACGACTTTTAAAAGGTTAAATGATATAGTTTTACATTATTCAATTGTACAATTTACATTTAATCACTTAAATATTACAATTAGTTGCGTAAAATTAAAAAAAATCATTTATATATCAGTAAAAAATATAGTGATATTAGTCAATTAAATCGAATGCCTTTAAAGAATAGGATTAAGAAAAGGCTAAATAACTTTAAAGGAACGTAAGTTAGCTTAACCCGTAATGTAGCCCACACGAAATATAAATAACCACATTTTAAGAGGATTTGTCATCTCCCATTATAAGTTTAGTAAACAAATATAAAAACTACTCTCAGAAGCTATAAATTAAGAAGTATGAAATCAACTTATGATCAATAATTAAGTGTGTATGGTTCGATTTGAGGTAAACAACACCACGATGTTGGCAATCACCAGAAATAATTCACTAATATCAAAGCTTAAATTTAATCTTCTACCTCTTTAACAGAGGGTTGATATTTCTATTTATTCCGCTGAGAGAAGCACTAATGAACTTCAGGGGCAAACGAAATAAAAATTATAAATGCATAAATACACTGCAGCCTGGTCAGTACATTTAACGGAGCAAAACTGCTTTAATTCGTGCTTGTTGATTTATTCACATAATGGTCAACGTTGTGGCTCTTATTGACTGTACATACATTTATGTGCATATATTACAGCCAGTCGATCAGTTCGGCTAATATTCAATTGACCTAGCTAGAGAGAACGGCACATTATAGAATTAGAATGAAAGAACATAAAGAAAGGGGAAGAACCGGCCAACAACGTTACCGACAATTTGAAGTGATTGTAGACGGTCAAAGACGCCCCGAAGAAAGCATAAGAGCTGAGGTTTTTAGCGTTTGATGAATCTTGAAATTAGATTATGTGTCCTCAATTCTTTTGGTAGTCCAGATTCCTAACTAATCTTCCGAGTGGAGATTCCTTGTTCTTATATTCCTTTTCTGGTTAAGTGATTTGTTTATAAACTGTATTTATGTGCATAGCATTTAAAAGTAAATAATAACTTTAGGTACATAATAGAAAAGGAAAGACGAATGGTAACTTATGCAATTCAGACACTGTTTTTTTTAACTTGTACATAATATTAGATTATATATTTAGATTTAGAAAATTTACGTTATTTATAGTAAGAATAACTATATAATATTGCATTGATTTTGCATTCTGAACATCTACGCATTTCCAAATAAATGTATTCTACGAGTTGAATGTGAGTTCAATCATTACATTTTGAAATATGTGGACTCAGCATAAATAAAGATAATTAAAGTAATTACTATATTTTCTAACGAATATATTTATTTATTTAGATTAATTAGAAATTATGGCAACAGAAAAACACCTTTATTTACAATCTTATAATGAAATAGAGCGATTTTTATTTTCCGAATGTGGCGATATATTATATTGATAACAAATAATTTAAAAGTTGTATGTTCTTTGTATATCTGTGTATAATTTCAATTTTTTTAATTACATATTTAATTATTAACCATTCTATGATAATGTAGCTTAATAATAATTTTTAAATTATGAAATTATTTTGAATAAGTCGAAAATATCAACAGTAAATTGCATTATTGACTTAAAAATGTACATAAACAATTGAAAGAAGAATAAAAAAGCTATAAGAAAGAAACAACATGTTTTTAAGAAAGATATATGGTAAATAATTATTGTAATTATGAGACAGAATTTAAAATATTTAAAATATTTGTTTGCAAATTTTACAAGCAAATTGTATTTATGTTTCTTGATAATTATCATACATATATTGCATTTAGAAATAAGCATAAAGAATAATTCATCATCAAAATCTAAAGTGTGCAAATATATGTTTACCTATTTTTTTAATAGTATTTAAAAACATTAACTGAACAACAATGATATTTGAAGATAATTGGCCTTATTAATGACAACGTGAATATACTATAAGTAGTATTTGGTAGACATTTGAAATGCTAAATTTTATAATTATACATAAATACGTAAGAAACATTGGATAGTGGATATTAGATATATGTATATACATATATTATATACGTCTCTTAAATTTTTTCCATCAAATGTGATTAAAACAATTAAAATACCCTGTAATGTATTAATTTCTAGATAAAACAAAAATTGTGTACATGTATATTTATTTTTATAACGTTCACACACACGTTCACATATTCATATCGTGTTTCCTAAAAAGTGGAATAATGCATTGCGTAGATGTAAACTGGATCTATTTAAAAGTTTCCCTTAAACCAAAAAATAATAATCGCAGTAAGAAGCACCCTTTTATCTCAAAACAAATTTAAGAAAACGTTCGTTCTATGAAAATATTTCAAACCCACTTAAATAAATTTACTTTGTAATAATTCAACCAATAAAATAAATATTGCTTGTTTATAAGCGTAACTGTCGATAGAATAACAGTGCTTATTGTAGGTATTGTTTTCTGTATATATTTATTCAGAAAGGAGATCTCTGGGAATCATGTCAGCTGGCCAAGGTGCTGGCGGCATCTTCTTCCAGTTTCTTCAATATACTACCCCATTTTCACTGCAATAAGACGTGTACACCTACCTGTTACCATCCCATAAAAATAAAGGATGGCTATTAAAATTTCTTTTAAAATACTGCCCTAGCAGTTTTATTATATCTTTTATAATATTCGCGAAAGAAACAATAACTCACACCCATCTGTATATGTTAACGGTTTTACTTGAATGTTAAATTGATTTAAAAAATATTCCCAGAATTTTTATGTTTGCATGATAAAAACGTATTTACTAGAAAAGAAAAAGAATGTAAAGAATCAGACCTTCCATTTTGTTTTTAAGAATTTAGAAAAATTAATTTACAGCTAATTTGTTTAAATATTCTTACTTGAGTAAATTAATTTTTTTTTTACATTTTCTAAATAGTCACAAAATGTTTCAAATACAAATCTTCTGAATTAATATTTAAAATTTAAAAAAGCTTATTTATAAAACTAAATTTTAGTTTATTCAATCGTTACTGCATATCTATAAAATATAATTATACCTGCATTTTACTTTATAACTTGTATATAACATCTTTAACGTAAATTTTGTCAATTGCACATTATAAATGTCTAAACTATCAATGAAACGATCTTTATAAGTGTGTGAACGATAATTAAAGTAACGGTAGAGTACATACTTGTAATAAGAATTTAGACATTTCTGAAATTGGTAAATATATGTATATTATAATAATGTTATATATACTAATGACAAAGTAAAAGTTAAAGTTAAATAAGCATGCGTATTTGAGTATGTAGTATTAACTGAGATAACCTATATTTGTATATATTAGTACGAGTAGTAATATAGATTTTTAGATTTATAGATTTTTGTATCAAAATTTAACTGTTAATAAATGTGTCTATGCATATCATCACCTTATAGTAATAGTAGCATAACTTATGTATATAATCTACAAATGTCTATATTTATAGTTGTTAACATTCTAGTTTCTTTGATTTTACCTTGATAAAGAATCTTTTACGGAATGTAGGCATATATTATACTCTAATATAAAGACCAACATATGTATATATATATAGTTACCATTCGAATAATATACCTAAGTTATATATGTCTTATTTATATATATATATAGTAAGTATGTTATATTGATGGTATTGGACTGATCTGATTTCCACGTCTCATCATTGTAGCATTGTCGTCGACTATCCCTCAGCAAATTCCACCCACAATATAGTGGTAAGTTTGTATGTGCAGACAGACTATATACGGTCAGAATAAATTAATTATCGAAATGTTCCTCGAAGAAAGGTTTCCCGCCTTTAGACCCCCTTGTTACTATGAATATCTCATAGAAGACTTCATCACATCAATATACGAAGATGGGTTGTGTCATTTTTTATTTTATACTTAACATTGAACACGATTCGGAGGGAGATGGGGAAACTATATGTACCTACAAAACTTACTTATATAAACTTATGATGCTTGGTCAGTAGACTGCATAAAGTCATTTGAGCTGGGAATTGAAAACCCAATATGGTGCTCTATGCAAATTGAGGCTTGATGAGATTTTCCCGGTCTTGTTTCCATCACTTTTTACAAATCACAACAACTATTAATCCCCAATTCGCATATATATTCAAATAACATATGAATACATTAATTTAGCAGTAAGTAATTCCTTTGGATTACGTATTTTTTACGCACATTTATAGGAATATATAGTATAAACGGATTATGTATGATTCGCTTTATTGAAATGATTGACAAACAAGGTTCCTTGAGCTAAAAAGAATTAAATATCCAAAATTTAGAAGTAAAGTTTTAATTATGTATCTGTCAGTACCAGTAGTAGGGAAGGAGCGCCACGAACTCAGTCACGTGCCGTTCGGGGGCGGGAGGGGGGGGGGGGGTGAGGCATGCTCAGATGC
>JAYRBW010056769.1:0-10927 GCA_036023295.1 Invenusta paracnida | reverse complement strand
TATATATCCCCAAAAATGTAGTAAATTATATCTATTCCATTTTAATACGTAAATAGTAGAATCCACATGCTTGTGTGGCGATTATGTATTATTATGCACACGTATCTTGTACAATCAAGTATTAAAAAGTTCAAGCTATTTGGATATCGTAATGCTGAAGTGATTTTATTCTGGAAGCAATCCATCTGAATGTTGCCTGGTCTGCATTGTATACATGCCGGATACGTTTTCGTGTAACTTCATTTGGTATGCCAGAGGATAGCTTCCTGGTTTTTCCAGTTCTACGTAAGCTTGTGTTCGTAAAGCCATCTTTACACTGTCTAAGATTTGACTAAAAAATCTGAAATTTGAAATTATTCATATAAATCAAATAAATTCAATATTTTTTATGGACATCGTAATGTTTATATCGCTAGTATAAATAAGATCAACCAGTGCCGTACCCAGGCTGAGGTAGAGGAGGCACTCGCCTTTTTGAAAAACAGTGCCTTTTTATGTAGTGTCCTTTTTTCTGTAGAGCCTTTTTGACTGTTTGACCCTTTTGAAAACGTGGTCCTGCACATTTATGAAATAATTAAGGCTAAATGGTCTTTATTTGGCATACGTGCATAGAGACCATCCATTAAAATACTTCGATCCCTTTGAAGTATTTAAAATATGGAATGCATCTATGCATCGGCGAATTGCCCTAGGATTTGATCAATGAGGCATCATTTACGATCATATGACTGTACATTATTCATAACTATGGTTATTAACTAAAGTGATTGTTAAAATTATGTTTATTTACTTAGTTATCCTTACTACCGTATGCACCAAAAGAACACCGCTATTTAAATATTTAAATTTTGACCCCGGTTCTATTAGTGACCAGGACTCTATTGAATACCCAGTTTCGTACCTTTTTTTATATGTTCTACTTATGCTCTATATATCTCTAGTTTAAAATTATTTTCTGCATCACCTTTTTATTCAAAATGTAGTAGGTATGGGGGATAAATTTGTGTATAGCTGCAAATGGATCAATAGTTGATATGAAATGAAAAACTATAATGTTCCTAGTATCTTATAGCTACCACTGATACATATGGTGTACTTATTATCATGATTGTAATATTTTATCTTTTGCAATTTTATGTTTATGTAATAATACAACTGCCCTTTTTCTCTTTTTGCCTCCTCTGTTTTACAAGTCTTGGTACGGGCCTGTCAATTAATTTATTTTTCTAGTTAAACATCGAAATGAACTCGTGCTACGCACTCGTAGATTAACGTTTAACTCCTCAAATTAGTTAGTTATCATAATGGTTAACTCTATGGTTTAATCGCATCTCTATGCAGGTGGATTTGTCATATTGATTAATGAGCAACAGAATGAATATATTCACGCATTTAAAATCAATATATATGCTTTAAATCTTACTGAAAAACCTTTGGCAAGCTTCAATATTTTTTCGACAACTTGAATAAAGAACAAACCAAGTAGATTATAAAAATTCAAGCATTTCAATTAAAACGATGGTTGGGGGATTTTATATAAATACAGATAAATGAGCATTATAACATTTTGGTAAATACAAACTGCTACATAATTTAATTAATAAAAAACCTACATATATATATCAAAAAATTAAAGACACATACATGTGATCTTGACAATCACAATGTCGGAGGACACATCCATCACCACTGACACTTCCGCGTATGTCGACGCTCTTCCTTACTGGGATAGAATTTCCAAATTGTCATCGTCAGTTCCTTTAGGCGAGTGTGGCGAAAACATCCCACATCCTACAAAAATTCTGCCGGCACGCTCCAAAGTTAATCTTTCTCGAGCAAAGGATTCACTGAGAAGTCAGTCACAAACAGTATATTCACCTGAAAAACGTTACAAATCGGCACGAAGTACCTCACCTAGTGGCTTCAGAAGAACCCCTGATCTTCGATCAATAATCCAGGATCCACCTAGTCTGGCAGCTACACGCCAAAGCGCTCTTCTTAGACACCTGGATCAATTATTTCGAACGAAAAATGTTTACAACAAAAATCATCTTCAAAACCAATGTCAAAATCAATTACTTCCACGGGAAAGATCTTGTGCCACAAATATTGCCACATCCGTTAGAATAGCTCCCTTGGCCTTACAGAGAAAATCTCATCTTCCTAGCATGAAAGTCTCGAATGTTAACGTGCGTACAAGTCTGACAAGAAACCAATATCACCCGTCTCTTTTTGGAGGACATCAGAGAGCATTAAGTCCAAAACATCAGAGAACCATTCCAAGACAGAAACCATCAGGAGATGTTAGACGTGATCAAACGAGAAGCTTGCCCAGTCTCTCACCGCAATTTTGCTCCTCTCGAAAGCTAGAAAAACAAAAATTGGGCCCAGACAGTGAGAGTAGTTCACCTGAACCAAAATATAAAAAAATACAAGAAAATATTGCTTCAAAAATATATCCTCAAAGCCTAGACAAAAAATCTATGGTAAGGTTTAAAGAAGAAGAAATTTCTTTAACACCCGAACAAAGGAAAAACCGTCCTTCCCAAGCAACAAATGAAATTTGTAATTCTTTAAGATACTCAGACGTAGAGGAACTAATGGGGGAGATCATCGTTGAGACATTAAACGTTCCAGGGGATGAAACTTTAATAAGGGAAACACAGCCACCAGCCAATCCACAAACTAAGACAGTGAAAAGTGTCACCGAACAGCTGACATTGCTTCCTTACAAAGACAGCCGCACACTTTCAGTGCGGGATAGAGCCCGTATTTCCGCTATGCAAAGGGCTTCAAATGGGTCGGAAAATCTGCCTTTCAGAAATCGAAATCCGAGTAAGATTAGCAGGTATCGGGGTTATCAATCGACAAGCAGTCACGCAGCAAGCATTCCATCTAGAAGATCTATGCGCCACAATAAGGCCGCCAGTATGCTAGCAGCTTGCGGTACAATCAAGCTGAAACCGCCTTCGCTTAAGGACAAATTCGTCATTCGAGAAAATATGGTGAAGTACAACCGAACACAACTGCCGGCCATGTCCAAGGAGGTTTTCAAGCCGCCAAAGAAGTTGTGGAAGAAAAAGAATCAGGAAAAACGACTTTCAGTCGCTGCGGTCAAGAATACCGTGGTGGCTGTTAATAGTTCTAATCCCCAAACAAGTTATACTACAACTGAAATAGCAGGGAGATCCACAAAAAACAAGCTCGAGTTTGCACGCTATGCGCACTATGATAGTACTTACTCCCCGTTAATCTGAAAAGGATTTATATTTGGCAAGTTAGAAGTTGATATGAGTGAATGAAATGAACCTTTCAGGTAGCAAACTTGAATATCTGTTTTAATGAAGTCAAACCTTGGAGAAATCTTAGAAAATGTTCAGTCATATTTTACAGCAGACAGTCCTTCAAGAGAGCATTTGTTTATTTCGTTTCTTAATCATTATTTTTTTAATCTATTTACAACGTTTGCTTTCAATTTATTATTTATTTAAAAAATATGAGTTTTATTCCAAATAACTGGGAATTATTTTATATTAACAATCTGAAATAAAAGTTCAAATTTTCAGTTAAAAATATAAAATTTATAAATTTTAAAGGAATAGATATAAAGTAGTTATACTTAGTAGTGAACTTTTATATGTTTTACACTAATACAAATAATTATTATATTATTATGTATATACCTATTAATTAATCGACAAATGGTTTTCATGGATTTCTAGATACTACACTTAACAAGTCACTAATTTTATAATTAAGAGAACTACTAAACAACAATTATGTAACGTACAAATAGCTAATTAAAAATCGTCCCATATATTAAATTTAAAATATTATATTTATCGCATTCTACGTAAATCTGTAATTACAACAATTCACACTATGTATTGTTCGGAAATGTATTTGGGACGAATATGAATTTTAGAATGAAATTTCAATAACACATTATCAGTTCTTTTACATATCGTTATTCAATCAAAAAGATGTTCATAATTTTAATCAGGTGGAAGATAACAAATAAATGTGCACCTGTATAGATTACAAATTATTTTAAGAAAAATTGCTAATCATTTTCAATTCTATGGAAAGAGACAGAACAAGATCGGTTTCGATGATATTTAATTTCGTCAATTGAAAATAATCTCGAACCATAACCTGTCAGAGCAAGCAGTTTTATCTTTGGCGTTTGGCCCCCAAAATAGAAGTGCAATCGTTTAATCGCTTCAAAACATTAGATACTCTCATACTATACACTGAAATAGGGTGAACCCAACACTCTTAGAAGAATAGGTCAATTTAATTTTGGTAATTACCCATGATGCTTCGATTTACAAAATAATAAAAATATTAAGAGACGGTTATATTTTGTGGATATATGGCTCGAAACCAATTATTTAGCTGTAATTTTGCAAGATTTTAACAGTGACATCATAGTTGTCTGATGTCATAATATTATGGTGCACTTTGATTTTTTAATTTTGTCCAACATTATTTTTCTTGTCGCCTACACTTACTTATGGAATGTAAATATTTTTATTACATATCTTCTTGTATTTTTAAAGTCGAAAATTAACAAAATAGCATATTTCGCATGTATATATAGTACATGTATATAGTTGTTTATTACACATATTTAGTGTTAACTTTATTAATTTAATAGTTAATGGTAGTTATTTCCAACAGATTTTATTTTCTGAATCTAATTTCATATCATTCCTATTTATAGAAACAGTTTGCTCATAGTTTGCTCATAGTTAGTTTGTTTCATTAAATACAATTTATTTGAATTTGTACCAATAATTTCTTCGAATGAAACTCCAAAAATAATAACTTTATGTGTTCAAAATAAAAGTATAATGAAATAATAATGTGACAAACTTATACAAATTAGAAATAATCAAATGAAACAATTTACATCGAAAATAATAGAAAAAAATGTATCTGTGAAATAATTGATGGCCTTATTCATTGACACAGTATTACAAGAGACTTTTTCCAACAAAGTTTTGTAGCTTCTTCTAAAGTTATTCTTATACGTTTGCCGTCCTTAAAGAGAAAGTGATGATCTCCGGTATGAAAGAGAGTCGAATATTGATCCCCCCCTTCATTCACTCCGTGATCGATAATCGCGATAGAAGTAGAAAACTTTCTTCTGAGGATATTGATTGTGCCCTGAAATAGATTAAGGTGTGACTCGTCCATCTCCACCGAAGCAAGCATATAGCGGTCTGCCTTTTCAACTGTGAGATGTTGATGGCGGTACTCTTGTCGGTGACAAATGGGACACTTCCCGTAGTCAATATGTTTCTTGAAAGAATGAATGAACAAATCTTTTGGCGTATTGACATTCAATGCAGGGTTTGGTAAAAGAGGGAGGATGTTGGTTTTTATCAATTCGTTGGATACCGCAAGGCAGTGAGGGTATATGCACCGCATGTATAAGTTCAATGTAATCGATATATTTTTATCGATACAGGAATGTAGATCCGCTGACCTGTCTTGGAGCATTTTAAAGAGGCTGTTAATAAAGAATGTTGGTGAAACTTCCTTCTTTCCCAGAAATGCTGGATCAATTGTACCCATTTGAGCGCGTAACCGCTCAAAGCTATCGGACCGAAAATTTCCTACGCGAGCGTCCTCATTGCACTCCATTAGAATCGTGAATAGGCCCATGTTTTTAGGTTTCCGGGGGTCTAACTTATGCCAGATCTCAAGTGTATTGATCAGAATGATGGAGGATACGATTCCACTGAAACCCGAGCGACAGGGCTCGTGAGGCTCATTAGGCAAATTTTCCGAAACGCCCGGTAAGAATTCCTTTATCCAGCGTCGATTCGATCGCTCCCCTCGAGATGTTGAAGGCACTTGATCTGAGGCCTTATATGAAGGAGCACGGCTAACAGAGGCCGTTTCAGCCGTGATCACTGGGTGTTGTTTCACTTTTTTCGTTGCCTTAGTGGCGGTGTTCTTGGATTTAACTCCATGCAGCTCTTTGTCCTTTGACGCCTCCTCTTTTTTGTATACACTATTGTTCGTGCCTATTATATCGCTTGAAACTATCGACAGATTTGATATTTCAAAACATTTCCATGCATTAACGAGATTACTAAGTAGTATATTCTCTGTTTTAGTATTGTCTATTTCCTTGATATAAGGCTTTTCAGCTTCAGATTTATCTCCATACAAATATGTCGGAGAATGAATGTGGTTACTATCGTTTACGTTACGTTGATCAAGACTCTCCTTTTGACTGACAGTCTGTAAGACATCCTCAATAACCGTATTGTCTGCATTACCAAGTGCACCTTTATCCAAGCCTCGAATTGTATCATCTGGTCGTGTGTCCTGTGTAGTGTCATCCGTCATTATATCCGTATCAATTGGAACACACTGAGCTAAGGTATGGTCAATGGCCTTTGATGGCTCACACTGCTTAGCAGACTCTTGCGAAAGATACGGCGGAGAATAGATACACCTTTTAATTTCGTTATCTTCTTTAGCGGGAACACCTAAATCACCATCAAGTTCATTTACGATAGCTTCTAATTCGTCAATATTTATGTTATCTTCTACAGGAATGTTCATGTTGGGGAGTGGAATGTCATCTGTAAAATTATGATCGTAGTAAGGAGCCGCGTGTACATGTTCAAAAGGAACATGTTCATCAAGCAGTGATAAAAATACTTCATCATTTAATAAATCATCTTTAAGTTCTTTGGACGTTTTAGATTCTATTTTAACAGGATTAGCTACCTTTTTGCGAACATTCTTGGATTCTTCTTTTGGAGGATTCTTCAAATACCCTACCAAATTTCTCACGTGTGTAATAATTGCTATCTGACGAAAACTATTCTGTACATCTATCTCACGTGGACCACCACGAACTTTGATACCTCCCTCCCAGGGCTGTTGACTTTCGCACACTTCTGTACCTAGAGCCGACACAGAATTTTTCCTGGAAACCTTTCTTTCATAATTACGACTGGCTCTTCCAGCCATTTTATTCCTTTTAGTCGACGTAGATCGAATATTAGAAGTGTCTCTTAAAGGCTGTTTTGACGGTAGTGTCTCGGTATGTTGTTGTTTTATTCGACTGCTTCGCTGTTCCGACCCACGATTTCTACCTTCCCCAGCACTTGACATTGATCCCACTGAATGTGCTGAAACTTTATGGGAGCGTGAATGAATGAAGTCTTGAGAGCGACCATACATTTCGTTTGAAATTTGTTTAGAGGAACATGGGCCTACCGGATCATACCTCATCGGAGCCCGGCAACTCTCTGAGGCTTTTGAAGAATTCGATAGTTTAATGAGTTCTATACACAGGGGCTTAGAGGAGCTTTCGTGATGACCACTAGGCAAAATTTTGGATCTGACTCCTGCACTAGATCGAGAGTGAGCCATTGGCAAGTCATGGCCTAAGGGAGTGCTAACTTTGCGAATCTGAACGTTGGAAGTCTGATTCCGGGAAGAGCCTCTACTCGATGCAGGTGCCACAACTACAGGTCTTAAGCTTTCACTTCTCGCAGATGATTGCTGGTGTATCTGAATGGAACATAGAGAAGACTTCTTCTGCTGCGAGAGCTGCTGACTGGATGCCCGAAGAGCTGGTGGAAGGGGTTGCAGACGTCCCGCTAACCCTGCCCCAGTGAGTATTGACGTGGAAGGCATAGTTGTCGAGTCGTTGCATGTAGCTGTAGATGGAGCTACATTCTTATTCCCTGGTAAAGCTACCCCATGTGAATCGCGGGTAAATGCAGTCGATGTACTTAAGCTGGTCAGTGGTTGAGCTACGTATCGTACATGCGGATATTGAGGCGTTTGGGACGTTCGGGGAGCAACTGTTGTGTTATCAGTCTCAGTGAATTGCGACTGGGATACTTTTGGTTGACGATGCTGGGCAGTTAATGACACTTTTCTCGGCATAAGTAAAACTCTCAGTCTCTCCTCGTTTACTATGGTGTCAAAGCATTTACATTAGATAGGAGTTACCATCCCTGATTTTCAGATTTCTTTTATATAAAAGGAAAATATCATACATTAGTGAAATAATTATACGGATGTTGTCTGACGTGTTTAAATTGTATATAATATAAATTGGAAGATTACGCTAAATGAATAGAATAAATACACTATCGATAATCTGTTGTTAAATTTGTATTATTGATGTTTGGAAGTCATTTAATCGTTATTATTAAACATTCAATGAATATACATATATCACCTCTATGTAATTCCATAAGGCTTACATTTTCTTGAGTGTATACCCAAATCATTCTTTCTATAATTCTTACAATATAACAATTATTATTTTTATTGTCTCTATAAAAACTTGAAAATTCTAAATATATATATTTTAATTCAACTTTAATTTGCTCTCTTATCACTAAATGTGTGAAAAACTTAAGTCATCGATGTAACAAAAATTAACTTTATATACGATTTTCTTGTCACATAATGTAAATCGTATTCTCTTTAGCAAAAATGGATAGTGTTTCGAAAAACTCAATACGCAAGTTTATAGTATTTTTATTTCATACTTACTTTGTCAGATACCTACTTCCTGCTATGTCACAAAATGTGTAATATAATAATATTTCATACGAAAACTCTTAGAAATAAAAACAGTAGATGATGCGGTAGCTAGAAGGTCAGTGAAATACAATATAGAAAAGCTACTTAGAGGCGACGATGACACAATCGACCATGCGTAAGAAACAACAGCTTCAGAGAAGAAAATGATATACTTAACATTAAACCCAAACACATACGGAGGTTCATCTCCACTTCCGGCCTTACCGGAGAATAATCTGGCCCAGAGTGGCGAATTGTTGAAGAAGAAGAAGGATCTCAGCTATGTAGCGTAAGTAATGCTACATCGTTTTACATGATCATCCTCAAATGCATTGGGTAATTATACAATAGAGAAATTATACCAGAGCTTCGACTCTTATTGATTCTGTATGCAGTTTAACTACTATTCAGCTACCCAAACGTTTTTGCGAAATATTTTTTCTATAGCTTTTGCAAAACAATGTGTTGAAGATCCACAGCAATTAAATCGTTTATGTAATAAAATAGTTTTAGATATAGAGGCAATAATAAATAAATTATATTGCTATATATTATATATAAAATAAATGTAATTAAATAATTATTTATTATAGACAGTTTACGTATATTTAAATTGTATGAATATATATATTTACTCTTACAATTCATTTAATCAAAATATTAAATACTACATTTTCCCTACCCATTTACATCATACATTTATTAAAATAAAACAATTTTTTAATCGCGAAAATTTACAGCGAAATGTATATGAAATCAATTAGAGTTGAAATCTGTCTATTATTACACTATGCTCACATGCATAACTAAATGATTTTTCCTGATCACATCATCTTTACGTTATTGTCATCATCAAGAGTATGCCTATTGTTGACAGCAAATATATCAAGCTAGAATGAATTAAAATGCTCAATTTTGGAATCAACGTAATCGTCAGTTATAGCTCTAGAACAAAATGCCTTAAAATCTAATATTTTAAAAGAATCAATTTGGCGAAAACTGTAAAAAAATATTATTTAACTATGAATTCTGAAGAATTGTCAATAATTAAGCAGTAGCATAGTCTCAAATAACAATTTTACACAATTATTATCGTCATTAATCAATTCATTTGAATAAATAAATCGCAGAAAGTATAAGCCAATACTCAAAATTATGATAAATTTAAATCTTCTAGACCATATATTGTAATTATACGTTCCGGACCATAGAGTAACTCTATGTTCCGGACTATCGAATAATTAAGCATAGTAATAATGCACTATTTAATATTTAGTATTGGATATTATATTGTTTATTATATCTAAAGTTCATTAAAATAAAAGAATAACAATTTCGAAAAAATTCTTCCTTACGGAAAATATTATGTATGTATATTAATTTTACCATAAATAATTATTTTCAAAAAATTGTTGGATTAATTGTGTGAATTTTTGAGTCTATTCATATTTATCCATTACATTATTGATAGCTATAATGTGAGGATTTCTAACGGCTCACATTTACACATATGGTAATAGGTCGTTAGCAAGCTATGCAGTAGGTATTATAAGATAGTTAAAAATTGGGTGTTTTTCAAGCAGCTGCAGAGAAAAATAGAAATCAATTTAAACATTGATGTGAAAATTTCATGAAAATTGGTTGAGTAGTTTAGAAGATATAGCATTTCAAAATGTAGCATTTTGGAACGAGTCTTTCTTTCTTTCTGAGATTTTCATGTAATAACAAACTTTGTATCTTTAATTTCATACAATGTATTTGTAACGTCGCATGCTAATAAAGTGAAGTAACAGGATTAAAAATATACTAAAACTGCTCCGATCCGATGTCATGGAGCTTAGATAATTAGTTTTTAAGTTAATAAATTGACAATTATCAAATATACTTAACAATTACACGTTCAACGGTTCAGCGCAGTTAGTTAGTAAATCGGTCAGATCTCTTATTGGCTAATAAAATTGCTATTGATTGTATTGTTCTCAATGCAAGTTGACTATTGATCACCGTCATTGTCTCCTTATTGATTTAGAAGAAAATTTTACACACTATAAAACTACCTTTAATCACAGCACTTATAAATGCATTTCTCAATACAGGACTAGATCATTTGACATTTAACTTCAGCGAACAGGAGCATTTCAATATCTATGCGCGCTGTGATGAACATTGAGCATTCGCTGAACATTCTGAATTATGTGTACATAATAATATTAGCCTTGTTGTACATACAGGGTGTCACAAAAAGAACCAAACCCAACTTTAGTGATAAAATACTAAAAATATATTAATATATAGTAATGTATATTATTGATAACATTCATATTAAAATACTGGTATTTACAATAAAATATTA
>JAYRBW010056758.1:0-10928 GCA_036023295.1 Invenusta paracnida | reverse complement strand
TGTAGAGATAATCAGATTCATGTATAAGAGATAATCAGATTTATGTAGAGATAATCAGATTCATTTAGAGATAATCAGATTTATGTAGAGATAATCAGATTCATTTAGAGATAATCAGATTCATTTAGAGATAATCAGATTCATGTAGAGATAATCCGATTCATGTAGAGATAATTAAATTTATGTAGAGATAATCAGATTCATGTATAAGAGATAATCAGATTTATGTAGAGATAATCAGATTCATTTAGAGATAATCAAATTCATTTAGAGATAATCAAATTCATGTAGAGATAATCAGATTCATTTAGAGATAATCAGATTTATGTAGAGATAATCAGATTCATGTATAAGAGATAATCAGATTCATTTAGAGATAATCAGATTCATGTATAAGAGAAAATCAGATTTATTTAGAGATAATCAGATTAATTTAGAGATAATCAGATTCATTTAGAGATAATCAGATTTATGTAGAGATAATCAGATTCATGTAGAGATAATCAGATTCATGTAAAGATAATCAGATTCATTTAGAGATAATCAAATTCATGTAGAGATAATCAGATTCATGTAGAGATAATCAGATTCATGTAGAGATAATCAGATTCATGTAGAGATAATCAGATTCATTTAGAGATAATCAGATTCATGCAGAGATAATCAGATTCATGCAGAGATAATCAGAGTCATTTAGAGATAATCAGATTCATTTAGAGATAATCAGATTCATGCAGAGATAATCAAATTCATTTAGAGATAATCAGATTCATGCAGAGATAATCAGATTCATTTAGAGATAATCAGATTCATTTAGAGATAATCAGATTCATTTAGAGATAATTAGGTTTATTTAGAGATAATCAGAATCATTTAGAGATAATCAGATTCTTGCAGAGATAATCAGATTCATTTAGAGATAATCAGATTCATGTAGAGATAATCAGATTATGTGGAGATAATCAGATTTATGTAGAGATAATCAGATTCATTTAGAAATAATCAGATTTATGTAGAGATAATCAGATTTATGTATAAGAGATAATCAGATTTATGTAGAGATAATCAGATTCATGTAGAGATAAACCGATTTATATACGTTTTTAATGATTTTCGTTTTGAGATCCTTCGTCCACCTATAGATGTATTTACGGAGGCCGAAGGGGTCAAAACGAAAATCATTAAAAACGTACATCATTCTGATTATCTCCACATAAATCAGATTATCTCTACATGAATCTGATTATCTCTACATGAATCTGATTATCTCTACATGAATCTGATTATCACTACATGAATCTGATTATCTCTACAGGAATCTGATTATCTCTTATACATAAATATGATTATCTCTACATAAATCTGATTATTTCTAAATGAATCTGAATACTCTACATAAATCTGATTATCTCCACATAATCTGATTATCTCTACATGAATCTGATTATCTCCACATAATCTGATTATCTCTACATGAATCTGATTATCTCTACAGGAATCTGATTATCTCTACATGAATTTTATTATCTCTACTTAAATCAAATTATGTGGATATAATAACGTTTATATATACATATTATAGAATATCCATTGTTGTTCGTATTTTTCCGTTGTTATTGGAGATTATCAACACATATTACTAATTATGTACAACATATAAAGGAATATATGTATGTGCGTTTTTTATGATTTTCGTTTTGTCCTCCTTCGTCTGTCATAATGCAGTGAGTTTACCTAAATAAAATGTTATGTACTGAGTTGTAAAACACAACAATTTATTTTATAATCGAATTTTTTGTAAAATTTGTCATTTCGATTATATTTTATGTATATATGATAAAACATAAATGATGTTGTTATACTTTCGTGACAAGGCCAAATCTTTGATTAAATATTGAATTAAATATTTTTAGCTTGAATTAAACAACACAAAACATATAATAAATAAATAAATCGATTTAAAAAAAGTAAATAAATATTATCAAATGTAAAAAACTTGCATTTGATTAAAATGGGCAGCTTTCAACGTAGAAATATCTATTCAAAATATTTAAGTTTATACAAAAGATAATGCATTTTCTATACTATATTAATTTTAGATATTAAAAAAATGTTAAAAGAATTTAAGAGAGTACATGGTCTGAAAATTATTCATGAAGCGTGACTATAGCTAGCAATACAGTTGACAATATCTGTAATTGTTGGGAATGGTAGCATATGGGTACAATCTACCAAAATGTCGACGCAGTACAGGGTAATCACTTCTATATAGGTCATCTATTTCTGCATACAACAACTATATCTAAAGAGTGCAATAATGTTTAACTATTTTCATAATTATCAATTCGTAGAATCGCCTGATTCCTTTAGGTAGATCTTTGTCCGCCTACAGCACGGGATCTTAGTACATTTAGGGTGATCGGCGAAATACACATATCTGAAAATATTTCAAGAGAGAATTATGTCTTTATGTCTATAGGAATATTTCTCGGCATTTGGGATCCTTATTGGACAGTTGATCAGCTGATAGGGACTGCAGTTTTATATATTATGTCTCGCCTATCTAAATACCGTACACCTCCTACACATATACAGATCATGTGAACGTGATGCATGCGATAGTGCGATAGAAAGGGGAGATTGAAACACAAGATAGTGAAGGAGAGGTACTTGTGTATATGACTGATCCAAGTTTGGGTCCATTAACTACTTCTAGTCAAGATAGTATTACTAACTAACTATAGGTTGTAGCTTGTAATGCAATAACACATTTTGCATGATTATTTATCCACATAAATATAATTAATAAATAATATTGCTTAGTGATATGTAACCATTGTAACCGTATTTAGATAATTTCAAAAAAGCACTCTTTTTAGCACTCTAAAAATTGTATAATTTAATTTTATCAGGTTTACTATAACTCTAAAGCTGAAAACAAACTAACCAAATTGCTTAAATTCAAATTTCTAGATATGTCTAACCTATATTTAAATGCATTAAAATTGACAAATATTTGGTTATAGTTAATAGTGAGGATTCATTTATAATATCCTGTAAAGTTTCAATGTTTCAAACTAACAAATAATATTCATATATTATTATAAGCGGTTAGATAAATACTTTTACAATTTGTCTCAAGAGTCTCTATCTTTTATTTATTTCAGCAATATGCCGTCAACAGTAAACGAAGATTTCACTAAATAGCACAATAATTAATAAAGTGATTAAAAATGTAAATAATGAGGTATTAAACTGAAAAGTAAACACGCAGATAGATTATATTAATATTTAACGCATTATATACAAATTTGTAACATGTATAACAACAATAAGGAATGAAAATGAAGAAATAGTGAGTTATTAGAAAAAGAAAAGTTACCCAAAAGAGACAAATAAACATTCTGCATGTAAAGTTTAAAAATAAAATAAAAGATATTCCCACAGTTTAACAAAAGGTTTTATAATGATTTAATTAAAGTATAATTGTAAAAAGTCATATTTAAACGTGTGACTTTCAGTTTATTGAATAGAAAATATAATAGAATTGTAAACTATTCATTTTTGTTCTTTTATATTACATATGTATTTTATTTCTCATCTTTTATTTATTAAATACAGTTACTACTTATCAAATATATACAACTCCCTCTTTTGATATATTTTAATAAAATAAATAATGAAAATGATATCTCGTTTTAGAGTCTCATTTAACATAAGACAGGAAACTGCCATTTTTAACCCAAATATACCTATTGCTACAACGATGCAAATTATTTCTGTATTTTCAAATAAAAAATTCATTATAATTGCCCTAAATTCTGGATATATTTGAAACCAGATGACATCAAATTGTCTTATTTTGTATAATAACATTAGTATACAAAAATAGGTAAACGCAAAGAATAATCAGGGAAATGATTAAAGTTGCTTTATTTCTCAATCACGAAACCATCCAACACGCTATATGCATAATATATTTCTATGGTAGGTACCTATAATGAAAGATATACATAATGTGGATTTACAAGCAGAATAGAGAAAAAATAATTACCAACTATTTCTATATAGAACAAAAACCTGTATTAAAATACAATTGTAAATTTAACTTTTTTCTAAAATTAGATAATTCCTATTCGTATACATTGATTAATAGTGAAATATAGTTTTATTAATGATAGGTGTGAGATGATATATGCTGCTGATGGGAAAATATAAAAATAGCTATTTTCTAATATTTCAAAAGTTAACGGCTGTAGATTAATGATGATATCTTTTTAGTGCTGGCATCTTGTTCTTATTTATTTGTTTGGTGCATATTTGTCTCTCATTTTTACCTCGAAATATTCGGGATTAATGAGTTGAGTTGATGAGAGTTGACGTTGTAGAGCAACCACAGACAATATTTTCGGAGCTAACGATAAACACGGGCGAAGAAATAGCTTGTCATCCCAAATTGATGAGCTGCCGTCTGAATAAATAAAAACATGGTGGTTCTTAAGTGTGAAAAGAGACTTACTTCGGAATTTAATGTGTAATACATACTGAAGAATTAATAAAATAACAGATTAAGTAAATACATTATTATCGATAAAATTTTCACCACATAATTAAAGTTTCTATTAAAAATTATAACGGCAGGAAAAGAGATAAGAGAAAGTCAAAAATAAAATTGGGAGTCTAAGGACATAATAGTAATAATATGATATTCATTTTATAAGTGATAAGTAATATTTTCTTTGGAATAGTAACTCATTTAAGTGACAAACATGCACAAAGTCAAAATATTTCAAAGTTATAATTATTTCACCTAGCATCATCACTATGGGAATTAGGACTCTGAAGAAAACTTCTGAATTAAAGAAAAATGCCGCAAAATATTATTGTAGAATAATTTAAAGAAGTCATAATATATTATCCGGTAGAATAAAATAATCAGAATTTTGTGTGAACTGAGCATATATTTTAAAATAAGTATATTGAATTTAATGTAAGGAACATATTGAGGTATATTTATGAACTCATAACATTCCCAGGACAATAGGAAATTTGTGCAAAAAGTTTTGTACCGATTGATATTTTATAATATAACACATTCTAAGAAAGTTCATCGATATATTTGCCTGTTCCTTGGAAAAACAGCTAAATAGATCTCAGAGGAAGGGAGGGTACGATGGGAACAAAAATATTTCGCCAAAAAAAATGGATTTTTCACATTACATCAGTGATATTTCTTGTGATATAATTTGTTTGTCTTCATCGTAATATTTATAGGTTATATACAATTATTAGGGAAATTTGACCTACGATATATAGACTTATTTCTTTATTAAAAAGGCAGAAGGTGTAATCCGCTTGCTCTATATTCTTTGGTGTAATCTCCATATTTTGCTTTGAGTGCCTCCCTCTCTTTGCAAAAACGAATACGTAAATATATTTCTTAAAAATTCTCTTTGCTTGGAGTAAGTTGAAAGAAAAGAATCATACAGAATACAGAATACATATTACATAATGATAATTAGCATGATGGCAATAATACTTATATTTTATAGAAATTAATTAATCTGATTCATTAACACCAAATTCAATATTAAGTTTTGTTATATTTTATTTAAAAATGTTAATTTGTCTATATATTTGTATATATCGACATTTTAAAATTTTGTTCATGACAATAAAAATGTCTGCTTTTTTAAGGTTATAAATATCTTGTAATAATTACAAGGTATACAACAATCTTACCTAAGGATAAAATGAATATTTGATTCTTACCAATTTTATGAGCATCAGTGTCTGCTTTATGTTAAAACTTTATATTCATTATAATATATATATATACAGATACCTATTTATATAAGTTATATATATGTATATATGTAATTGTTTTAATATAGAAGACTTTTCAATTTCAACTTCAAAGCATAATTTCACATAACTGATAAGAAGTTATTAAACTCAGATATTCTAATTTTAAAATTCGATCGTATAATGCTTTCTCGAATATGCATTAATTAAAAATGTAATTATTTGTATAATAATGTGTTGTTGTGCTTCGTTCGCATTAATTTATGCTTAAAAAGTATTGTTAAGTATAAAATTATATATTAAAATGTCATATATTATATTTGCATTTATAATTTTTATATGGGTAAATAATTATTATTATTTCGATATGTGTTGCTATTTGTACGTAGCATTACAGCGTTCAGACACACAGTGGTAATGTTTCAAATCACCGTTAATTCACTATGCTATATTTTTTAAATAATGGTTTATAGCATTACATTGGAATGATTTCTATGACATTTTAGTGGAATTAATGCAAAACAAGACAAACTAATATTCAGGAGTACATTTTTAGAAAAATAGATTATACATTCCGTTGACTCCGGGGAATTGGATCTCTATTGTCAACAACTGAAATCAACTGCGACATTTAATTAAAATGTGCAATAAAGGTATAAAAGAAAAAATGAATTAGGGATGCACAACTGTTAAAATATTTAATAATAAAAAACCACAAATTGAACGTTTTTGCTCACGTAGATATTTTAGAGTTTAATATTAGGGTATTTATAATTAATACGTGGGATTCAAGAATATGTAAACTTAATATTTTTGTAAATATTTTGTAATATTATGTAAACTTAAAAAGTTTTTTTATAAACACGATAACTGTTATACTTATCTCACAGGAAGCGTCATTGCATGTCAGAGTAGTAGTATGAACGCTTTTGGGAAAGAATCCTACATTCAAACGTGAATATTAACATTCACTTTTAGTCAATGATTTCAGAATTAATAAATTATTTTAAATCTTTAATTATAGTAAGCTATATACAATAATATGCATATACAATATCATGCGGTTAGACTTTGTAAAACGATGACATCTCAGTTTCAAGTGTCAAATGCACACAAATCAAAACATTAACAACAATGCCACTCGGTACGCTTGTTATTGAATTTTCTACTAATCGATTTGGTCATATCTTAATGTTTTTTAATAATATGATTAAAACCCCAATTGAAATTGTTTACGTTTAAAATAAAATAACTATTATATAATTAAAATTGTGTTATTTGACTATAAAATAAACTGTCACAACACGCATTTACCGTAGTGCACATTTAACTAAACTATTTGTATAGTAAATTTAAAAATAAAATCATAGTCAAAAATTGAATAAAGTCAGTATTCCAAGTGGCCGTAAGTGCACGCCGAAGGTGCAGGAAATATGGCGAGGTCAATACAAGGGTGCCTGGGGCACACATTCTACGAATTAATCCTAAAGCACGATATATTCATTGTGCTTCTCATGAACTCAACCTAACTCTACAGGGAAGCTTTTATTATTTATTTCTATGATGGAGAATGTTTCAGAATTGAGAAAGTATATGCATTTTTTACATGAAGACATTGTAGATAACTTAAAAGTCACAAATATAAAATAGGTTCTCAAGTAAAAGCCTCGGAGGATGAAATTGATAAATCCTCTTAATTACTTTTGATGGATACCTACCTATACCTAGTATATTATATATATCATGTAATTTAATGAACTAAACATTAAATAATTTTCATTATTCAAGAAAAAAATTAAAAACATATTTGTATTACTATTTAATTCTATATATATTATAAATAAAGTGTAAATTGGAAATGAAAATATAAATATAAATTTATATATTTATATATCAATAACTTTTACAATTGACATTATAGGTCTCCCATGAACTATATTTCGCTTTTGTGAAATTTGTATAATTTCTATGTTTCAATCAATTTTCATTTCATATTTATTGTCAAACAGTGAAAAGATTTCTATGTCGACAATATTGTAGCTAGCTATATCTTGGCTTGACGATGCTACCACATTCATTCAGGGGTGGAAAAACGTGTTGGGTTCCAGTCGATATGCCAAATGCTGCAGGTGACAAGCCAACAAGGCCGAGAAAGACAATTAGTGCAAAGAAAGAATAGTAATAGTGGTATCAAACTTTTCAGGTGAGACGTACTTTGAGATGTTGGAAGGAGGAGGTAGCATCAATTCCATCAATTCATTGCATTTATTAAAAACTGTCGTACTCGTTTCCAGCAAAGGGGCATACCAGCTGAACGGTTGTACTGGATGCACTATAATGCACGCCCGCACCGATCTCGACTTACAGAATACTATACCTTGATGAACAGATTATTTCAAAGGTTCGTTAGCCACCTTATTCTCCAGATCAAAACCTTCTGGACCGGTATATCTTCCGATTTGCGTAATTTTGTCCGAAATTTTGTTGCAAATTTGATGATCCATGAATTACGAAAAGCCTTTCAAGATTTGCGGACACACTGTGACATCATCATTAAAGCTGAAGGGTGGTATCATTGAAATTTTTCTGCATGTTTCTTAAAATTGTACTGACATATCATGTATATAATTGTCGAATGTTGTGGTTTATAAAACTATTATATTAGGTAAATTATGTGTTTTCATTTTTTTATTTTTCAGTTTCTATATAAAAAATTGAAATAGTTTATGGGACACCCTATATATATAATGATGGAACTATGCTTACATGGAAATATATAATTCTCTACATAATATTTTTACTAGTATATTATGTATTCATCATTGACTATGCATTTAATAAACGGTAGAGGGATAAAACCGATATATCTATACCATATTTAAATTGCATTATATTATATTCTTGTAATTCATATTTGTTTTATCTATATACCTATATAAATTATAATTTGTATATGTATGTGTGTGTGTTTATATCTACCGGGTTATGCTGCTCTAGGTTGCGTATGTTGCTTCACTGTGCTGCCATTCGGGTTATGCTACCAGTGTGTGTAAACACCCTAATGAAAGCAATTTTGTTATTTTAAAAATCCTAGGAGCTTTGCATATGATAATTAGACAAAATAAAATGTGTTTATATATAAAATTATTATAATTCACAACATTTTATTTACGTATTTTTTCATCTAATTTGTTAAATACATTAACCTCAAAAATATACATTTGTAAATAGGAATTTATTTTATAACTTATACTAGTAATAATAGTCATGTAAGAAATTTCCCTAAATATGAAAATAATTAATTCCTGGTTTATGCTGCCAAAATTGTTAGAATATTAGTTAAAACGCCGAGAAAAATATTCAAAATACAGAAAACATGGTATTACATAATGTAATACATATTAAATCATTTAATATTTTTTTAAGCAACACATCTAAAGTCTCATAAAATTAAAACAAATATGCACATAATATTAATGTCTATATAATAATTTAAAATTTCAATTTATTAACAAGATAGCTTATATTTATCGAAATTATGGTGAGTCCTAAGTTAACTGATTGAATTTATGACAAGTTCATGTTATTAGGTAAGTAAGTGTTGGACTGTTATATTGCATATATTTAAGATTGGTAGCGTTCGTTATGTTTTATATTATATATATTTGCATGTGGTACGTAATTTAAACTACGATATTTATATACATAGGTAGTCATTATATTTATGTCACCTAATATAATAATGTCAATCACCTTATTAGATAATTGTAATATACTTTTTAAGAATATAAATATTGAAAAAGAAGCTTTTAAAATACTTAGTATTAAAGTTCATCACTACGCGAAATATATATTAAATAGTAATATTATTTGTAATATTATTTCTACATATTCTAACCTAGAATTTATTTTAGAAATAATTGTAAAATGAATATTAATCTGTTGTTCCTGACATGTGAGAAAATAACATTGTAATATTTAAGCTTTGTAATAAACTTACTTTGTATATACTATGTTGATATGTTTCGTAGATATGTTTCAATGCCAACTTTCATATTATACGTTAAACATTTATTATAGGGTGAATACACGTTAATTATATTATATTGCTTTGAGTAAACTATAATTAATGTTTTTTTATAAATACCCATATTTATTGTATACATAATTACAATATATTTTAAAGTTATAAACTTAATAAAATTTATAACTACATTCTATATCCAAAATAATGTTTTATAAATAACGTAGATAAAGTATTTATTCATAGTATTGCATATTTAATTATCTTATCTGTTAAGGTTTATATATTTCGTTCAAATTTAATACATACATTTGTTTTCAATTATACAATAGAAACCGGTTAAGTAGAAGAAGTAAATAATAAATACCGAAAGTATGTACTTCATAAATTAGAATGTTTGCTATACTCATATACATATATGTTTAAATTTATTTTTGAAAAGATTTGTAATCGAGTAAGTCGTGATTTATTTTCACAGTGCATTTCTATATTTTTTTAATTATGTGAACTTTATAAACTATGTATAATAATGTTAATTATTAGTTAAGGAAAAATAAAATGTATATTTAAAACATAATTAGACAGTAGTAAAAATCTTAGATAAGCAGTCAGAAGAAGAAAGTCATTGTGCTTTTTCTTTCCAGTATGTTTTTCAGCTGAAAAATAGACGAAATAAATATATACATATATTATATATATATGATATTGTGAATCATTTATAAGTTTTTTTCTTAATTTCTTCTCGACGAAAAATTGTTTGTTTTTTCGACAATTGTTAACCTCACACAGAGTTATAGAAATTACTGTGCAGATAATGTTGCTTCAATTTCAATACATGTTCCAAAAATGTTAATGGCTAAAAAAGTGATATACACCACGGAGAAAATTATGATTATAACTTTATAATGTATTGCAAAACAATTATTATGTCAAAAAGAATTAATGAATACATTTTTGGATTAGAAGAGAAAATAGTAGTAGGGAAGGAGGAGGATGGTCACAATTGCGTAGGCGGAAGGGGGGGGGAGGGGCTGAGTCATGCTCATTCATGCTCAGATGCACTTTGAGCCCGGTGCACTTTGGAACGACTGTTGCGTAG
>JAYRBW010056747.1:0-10928 GCA_036023295.1 Invenusta paracnida | reverse complement strand
AATATACTCGTCGGCTGCGCCGACTCGGTATATTAGCGTTTAACTCCTGATAACAGGTAGTTATCCTATACTTAATATTAGTCTTTAAAATGGAAGCTTAAATAATTTACATCTGCTGTTATTCACAAAGCGAATGCCGCTGTAAATAAGATCATTATTATAATTTGCGGGCCATGTGCGTTATATAGATAGCTCCCACCATAGAAATTGATTTACAACTATACATTATTAATTGTGTTTATTATTATTATTATCTTCTTTATATTTATATAAATATATCCAATGGTTGTTGTATTATTTTGAAATTTTGACTTATAAAAATTGAAAAAGTAAAGTAAAGTAAAATGAAGAATATGTCGGCACTATAACATTTCCAAGTGTTCAACTAAAATGTCCCTTGTACCATTAAGATTAGACTAAACTCTGTTAGACGTAAATATAGTAAGCTAAAAGTATTTAAATTAAGATACACAACAACATTTACCTACGTACATTATACATTGCGCTTATTTATAAATAGTTGAAATATTCACACGAACATTTTATAATTTTTTTAAATATACAGTATTAGACTGTTAATAGAAGAGAAAAATAGTTGTGTATATTCAAACATAGTAAAGATGTAATTTTAACGTTTGTAAATGTAAATGCATACTTTTGTTGTTGATAATTTGCACTTTTAAAGTATACCAATCTTTTCTTAGTTTAATTTCTATACAATTAATCTATTGTATCTATTAAATATTTATAGTATTTGTAATTGGTATTGTTAACAAATCATTAATTGATATATAATGAGTGGCTCTGACACTATTAATGGCTGACGATAAAAATATAGAAGTAAATAGACTTTAACAGAATTATAAATTATAGAACTATGTAGAAGTAACAGATTAACAGATTTTTTAACCATAATCGTCACAAATTACCAATAACTAATACATTATCAGAAAACATATTTTAGAAATTAATAAAAAACATCCGATAATCAGTAATATTATTACAAAATAGATATTATATATTATATGAAAGAAGTATTCTGTTAGTATAATAATTATATTGAGATGGAAAAAAAGTACTGGTCACTTTTTGATAATGAAATAATGTACTACACTAGTATTATATGTATAAACTTATAACGTTTTATAAAAACCGACGCCAGATGTGAAAAAAGCAAGTTTAAGCTGTACTGTTTATAGTCTTCTCGTAACTACTGATAATAATCTATCTTTGTATTGAAAAACTGCTAACTTTTAATTTTTACTTATACCGACATCATACTAACATTTTCCAGGTTGTTAATTTGGTATATAAAAAAACGTATTCATGTTTATTAATTAGATGGATCCCTAATTTCTTTTATTATTAACTATAAAAATATATAAGAATGTGTGCTTTAAACAAAAATAATTATTATATACTATCAGTTTACAATTCAAAATAAAATATATACCTATGCCTAAAAAACAAGTCTATACCCGACCTCGATCCTGTTTTAGCGATATACCATCCAGTATATGTATGTATGTATGTATATAGATACCAAAAATATTTCTTACGAAATACATAGAAGCATCACTAAAGAAGTATGTTCAGAAATAAAACAGAAAATTATTACATTGGAAAAAATTGTGTGTTTCCAAAGATAAAGCTTTCATATTTATTGAAGACCACTACTATTAAAGCATAATTTAATAATAGGTATATATTATATTATATGTGCATTATTATATATATACATTATATAGCTATTTAAATGCTATTATATATATATATATATATTATGTACATTGTATAATATGAGTCATATCAACAAGGCTTTAGTGGGATTCACGTGTTACTCATATACGTAGTTTACGAGTATTTTCCATTATAGGATATAGACAGTATAGGCAGATTTCACTGCAGCATCTATTTGTAGATTTTAAAGTTTTATTTGAAATAGTTTAGCAATATACTTACTGCTATTGCATTTCACAGCAATATGAAAGCCATGTTAGAACTGCCAGTTATATATTTAGTATAAATAGTACCATGTCACAATTTATAATATTATTTATTATAAATAACACCACATATGTAGTTATACCCTTTCCCCCAAACCTGATATATTCAGATCTAAGGATATTTATCATACCAGTACTTGTATTCGGCATAAAACTATATCATCTACTTTCATTTAATTTTTTTCAAATAACCATCATTTTCCAACTTTGTCGGCCAGCTTTTAATAGATGACGGTATGGCTCCCACGGACCTCGCACAACATGACTCCGGTGAGAGTGACAAAGGCAAAGAGGAATCAGATGAGGAAGACTTATGTGAGGAAGAAAGGCCCTTCATTGTCCGCAAGATCCATGCCTCTAGGAATCTCAAGCCTATGCCCAACTCACGATCCTGTTTCGGCGATCTGCTCATCAGTCTACGATATCGCCCAGATAAGAATCATCTGATAGCAGAAGTTAGTTCATTTACAATTAAGTGGCTTTATTTTTAAATATCAATCAGATATACTTTGTAACTATTCGTTGCTGAACTGTTTAAATTCATTATTCCATATTCATTTTATATTCTTTAATAGTATCACATTTTATTAATCTCTTCCATCTCATTATTTATTGACAGTGTGCGGTTATACTAGGTCATTATAGTTAAGTGCGCGCTATATTGATATACACCGCAAGCATATATAAAGTCTTCATCAAGTATTTGATTTAAATTTCATAATTTAAAATCCTTTATTTTTCCACGCTATTACTATGCTGCGTTGATGCATATTAACACCTTTCGTTTCCATTTCTTATATTATATTTTCTTTTATATTTTACAGTTTCAATCTTTCTATTCTATTCTATTCTATTTTATTCTTCCCATTAAAGTTAATACAAATTCCTTTTTCCGTATGATTTTTTAAGGGTTTTAATTTCTACACGACTTTTTCTTGATCGCATCTTCTTGGTGTTTATTTTTTCAAATATTTAATCTGTCATTAGTGCGGTATAGATGTTAGAAAAATAGCTCTCGTGCGCTATTTCTGGGCAAATGATTTTTATCAGTTTCTGATAGATTTAGATCTCAACTAATGGTGGGATAGTGGCCCGGGGGTACAAATTTGCAGACCGCTGGACCCATTTTTATCTGCCCTGGACTAGTATTAGACCCTGGGGATCTGCACCAAAACTATACTTCCTAATAATGAACTGTTTTTAACAATTTTTGTGTCTTATTGGAGATGTTTTATGGTGCTGAATTCATTTCCGATACCGTATTGTAGCAGAATTTTGAGTATCAAGGTCATAACTGTGGTGTGTTCAGGTCCATCAGACGGCCCCCAGGACCAATACTAATCGATGATTTTTATTGAACAGATATTTTGACAATTAAAGTGTTGAATAATATTAGTTATATATAGTCAAATGGTTACGACGCGAGGCTAGCAATCCAGCGGTCGAGCGTTCAAATCAAGACTACTTACTCCTGGTTGTAGCAAACTATTTACGCTGTCATTGACTAAATACTACTTACATAGTTATAAGACATATCACCGTCTATGTAAAATAAAATAAATTTATATAAATATATATAAATGTGCTTCCGAAGAAGGATTAAGTCCATTTGTATCAATTAAAGTGTTATTTTGATGGTTTTACATGAATCAAAATTATACATTTTTTTGCAATAATCAATTAATAATTATTTTATAGTTTTTCTCGATGAAATTTGGACGAACATCAGATAAAATCTGACATAACCACATAAAATATGAATTACAATTTTTTGTACAATATTCAATCAAATTTTTAGTGGACTGCAAATTTGAAAATAAGGTAATGTGTGAAATGCGGAATTCAAATTTGACATTCTGTAATCAAATTTGACAATTTAATACTATACTATATGTTAACTCTTTTTTTACGATTATTCTGTATTCTTACAGACTATTGATATGTATTTAGAGATTAATCTAATATTTTCTACACTTATTCTCATATACTATATATATTTATAAATATAAAACCAGTATTTATCGTATGTCGCAAATAAGTTGAAATCTTAATTATTTATTTACGTTATCAGTGCTTGTCTTTCTGGAGATTGGGAGAGCTACTTGCGGCGGTTCTAGAAAATTGCATTCGTAAATTTTTTGCACTTTTGCATATGACTTGCTTAATTATACTAGATTAATGCCTGTGTATCTGACAGAAATGAATTCTCTGGAACACAGTGCTCTCGCAACTTGTGAAGCATTGAAGTCAGGAAATGTTGTTGTCGTCAAATCTGAAATACCCTTTATCTGAAATGTGGATTATTGTGGTTTTCTTGACTAATATTGTCTGAGCGGATATTGCTCATTACTTCACTATTATTTGTCACCACGTTTCCCTTAAACCACTTTATTTGTTTTCTTATAGATTTTTTATGTCAATATTGTTTTTGAAGTTTTCTAGTTTTTATGCCAATTGGTATTCTAATACACTCGTGGGCCTTGTAGCTAGTCCCTATTAATTGGTGTCACTAATATACCGAAGTAGTATAATTGAAAGGTGGGATTATTGTGGTTTTCTTGATTCCGCCTTTGCTAGACTATTTATGGACCATATACTGGAACATAATCAAAGCACTGAAGCGTCATGGTGCGGTATGGTAAATTTGAGTATAGATACAGTAGGTTTAGATCGACTAGTTACAACAGAACCGCATCTCACTCATATTGCGAAATAATATTTAAGTGCACTTCCGCTTGCCTCAAAATTTCGCAGAAAAAAAACACTATCAGCTTTTTCGTAACGTTTGTCTAAGGACAAAAGAAAACGCAGTCAAACAACTTAAAGCAATTGAACTCACTGTGAAAGTAAGCCAAAATACAGTGATAGCCTTGCATCATCAGCGCTGGTTCTAGAACATGAAAAGCAAGACATCCTCAACTCTGCAGAAAAGTGCCAAAAACGTTTAGTTTGGTTTTATTCAAAATCGATTGATGCTAACTTTGCCAATGTCAATTTGGGATCTAATGAAAACTTTCGGCAATTATTTAGAAAAAAACAAAGTACGAGGTGATTAAACTACTTCAGAAATGTGCTTTATTCTGAAGGTTCCTTATTATTCAAAGAAGCCGTCTTGAGCTGCGGTGTCCAAACTAGAACAAAGAAATGAACTATATAAAATGTCAGTGGTACATTAATCTCTATGCAATGAGGATGGATCTCTCTATATATCCCAACTGATAAGTCCACTCTCATGCATGCCATCGAAGCTAAAATGAAATTGCTCTATTTGATACTATGCACACAAAGAAAATCCGATGATCACTATATAGCAAAGTGTGTTGGTTGTGGATACCATGGTTTCAGAGTATGAATAAATCACCCATTAGCAGATTTTCCAATCTTCAGAATTCTTTCATTAAATGTATCGAAAATATGCTTGATGGTTATAAAGCAGGGATGATAGTCTTTGATCGGTATTATTTTATTTTATTATTTACAATATTAATAATATATTCAATTTACTTACTTTTAAAACAATAAATAACTATAAAAATTGTCCTGCTATGATTTAAGATTAGATAATGCTAGATTTAAAAAATTTGATTGAGTGGTCATGGGCGCTTAGTATTTGGAACAAGATGGGACATTGACAAACTTGATTATTTTAAACGAGAAAATAAATAACTTCATTAAAATCTTCAAAATAACACTTTAATTGTCAAAAATCCGTTCAATATTGAAAATAATCCAATTTTATTGGTCCGGAGGTCAATAATTATTGGTGGACCTGAACCAAAGATAATAGATAATCTATTATCTTTGGCTCGAACCCCCCAGTAATGACCTTGAAACTCAAAATCTTGAAAACGACATGATCAGAAATAAATTTACCACCACAAAAACTACAATAAGACACAAAAATAGGCAAAATTGGTTCATTATTTGGAAATCTAATTTTGATGCAGAGTTTCAGGGTCTAAGACCGGTCCAGGGCCGATAAAAACTAGTTCCATGGGTCTGAAAATTTGTACCCCACCATTTTTCAATTGCTGAGACTTAAATCTATCAGAAACAACTGCAAAAAACAATTTGCATAGAAATAGCGTCCAAACATCTTCCAAATAATTTCCGAATTTTAAACCTCCTCAACTCGACATGCCATCTCCTCTCCCTTACTCTTCTACACTTATATCAGGTTATCAAAGGCCGGAAAATGCGCGATGAGCATGGCAGCACAATGACTCTGGTAGTTGGAGTCACGCACAGGATTGTAGAGAGCGGACGCGAGTACAAATTGGAGAGTCACAGAACGAGTCATCGCTGCAAGACCGTGTCGCCGGTTTGGAACGAAGCTTTCACCTTTATAGTTGAGCAGGACATGCTCTTAAAAACCTTTATTGATATAAAGCTCATGGAGATCCGCCCACGAAACTGGCCATTTCGGCCGCGTGTACTGGGCTGGGTGCGTCTGGGTATTAAGTCATACCCCGCTCAACGCGAACATTGGCAGGAAATGTTGGCCAAAACAGAACTGGCAGCTGAACGCTGGTACTTGATCCGAAAGTAAATATCCACTTCGATTACTCAGACTGTATTCCATTTGTATAAAATAGATATTACAAACTACTATATTTCTTTATTTACTTGTACATCTCTGCAGGGTTTTAGCTGACACCGTTATTAAGCTATTTCAAAATATTTCTAGTTTTAATCAATATTATTTTTATCACCAAATATTTTAAATTCTTTAAGAAATAAAGCCTAAATAATAGTGTAAATATTGATAAAAGATAACACATTTAGTTCTTATTAGTAAAGGTAGTACAAATAAATAAGGTATAATTGTAAAATAAGAATTTGTACTTCTATATATTAGAGAGTGAGGTATCTGCACAATTACTTAGACAATATTTTCAGGTATAATATATATATATGTATTAATGTTTGCTTCTACAAATATTGATTGATATTTCTGTTACATATTTACCCAATAAAACTTTTATTTTTATGAATTATTCTTGAATATTTTTATCGATGAACTACTTATAACATTTTTACACGGCATATAAAAGAGCTATATCTGTTATACACGATAAATATGTATAAGCTGCATACATTCGATAAAACATATAATTAATATATATAATTAAAATTTTAAGTATTAAGAATAACAACTATAAATACATTCTCTTAATTATGGTTTCAAAATTAGGCTACAATATGAATAAATAAATGTAAGGTTATGTATTAAACTATTTTTATCAATTCTTTTACATCCATCAGCATTATATTTTATGCAAATTTACTGCGAAAGCTTTTTAAAGCAAATTAATCGAGTGTTAATCTATACAATTTAAATGTATTCAATTCTGTTTAGTTTATACTGTTATAGATTAATCAAATATTATATATACAAGCCTCAAGAGGGCTTCAATAAGATTTTTACTCAATAGAAATCAAACCCCTGTCATTAAATAATCAATACAATTAATATTTAATGTATTCAGTTGTGTTTTGTTTGTACTGTTATAGATTAATACAATAGGGCTTCAATAAGTTTTTTACTCAGTGAAATAAAAATCCCGCCTTTTACCTACTTATATAATCTATGCATTTTTATGAATAATAAAAAATTCTAAGATATTAGTGAAAATGTTATCTCTATTTTAAATACCTTCATAATTCGAATTAATAAAAACTATATTAAAATGCTGCCGGAAATGTGCAAAGAAGTAAATTTTGCCCCAAAAGTGTAATTTCTTTGAATGTAAAATTTGTAAAGAACAAAATACATTTTTAAAGTATTGTACAAAATTAGCGCATTTCTACATCCGACCAAACCTCCATTGGACAAAATTACACCTTTTCTAGCCGTATTTAGATTTTCTAAATTCTGAAGGTGTTTATATGTCGATTTGAAATTTTTACCGATATTTTAGATATAAGCATTATGCATAAAAAAGCATACATTTCATAGATACATAGGCTTTTGCTTTCATTATAGAGTCTGATAACATATATATGAAGCTATCATTATCCTCGTATGTATTATGTCAAATACATTGTTCCACTTTTATTTAAAACATCAAGCTTGCTATTATTTATTTAATATTACAAAAGTAACTTATGACATATATTACACAAAATTATTCATACGTTAATAATATTACATAAAACGCGTATAAGTCTTATTGGACTTAAATTTTTATTAACATATTATAATAAATGTTAAGTAATAATATAAAATACATATATTTTTAATTATTACCACTTTTATATCGCCAATAAAAAATATTAAGATAACTATAATGATCCTAAAACTTTAATGCGTTTATTTCTTTATATTGGAGCTGTATTCATATTCGTAACTCCATAAAGAAACAATACAACAAGCAAGTTTAAATTGTTGTTAGGATGTGAGTCGTTGACAGTGAGAAAGTCGAAAAGATAAAGGGATATTTGAGATGTGGTGCTGGAGAAGGATGCTACAAGTGTCGTGGATAGAGAGAAGAACAATTAGAATATCTACATGAGAACAATGGTAAAAAAAGAATGCGACCTCGTCGTGCTGAAAATTATGCGCCGACACCTCTCCTATAAGTTAGTACTCTTACTATAAGATAGTTGCGAGTAACGCAATCTGAAAAAAGTATTGCACTGTGCTATGTTATGCTTATGATAGTTTTAAGTACCGACAGCCTGCATTTGAAATTTTCACTATATATACAGTAGAATTTGCATATATAGACTTCAAGGAATATATAAAAAATGTCGATTTAAACGAATTAGCATTTTGCTGTAGACAAATTAATTTTTAACATAATATATACTATTATTGATAGATCGTTACTTATTAGACGGCATAATGAATATTGCGTACCGATTCGCCTTTTACGAGCGATCTTACTAATGTTAATGTGACATGGATTACGTAACAAACTGTAATCAGTATTTACGAACTCAGCTCTCCTAATTCACCTTAGTTTACCGATTGTTAATGTCGATTAATTTAGCTACATATAATGAAGCATAATTAAATATTAACTGTAACCAGCTATCGGATTTATTACATTAAAGTACAGACAAGCAAGCACAAAAGTTTCCTCGAGCCTGCCGAGTACGTCACATCTGAACGAGGTGGACAATTATAGAAGCTGGATGGGTATCTTTTATCCAAGAACTACACAAAAAGAAAAACATCACTGGAAATGCAGAACCACAAATTTTGAAAGCTCCTAAAATGTGTTTTTTATTTTCATTTTAACGATCCAATTACTTCATATTATTTGACATTTTATTAGCTTGTCAAGCCTAAGTCTTGTGATGATATATTTAATAAATGTTAAAAAAAGGAAAATCGAGAAAACCGTTACTAGGGCGAATCCGGATGAGGCTAATCAGGATAAGGCTAAACAGGAATACACCCAAATGAAAGTGACGATAAAAAAACTCTGATATTTATAAAGTGATGTACTCAGACTTGAATGTTATTGTGAACATAACAATGTTTCTTAATTGTAATGTTTATAACCCATTATGTCCAGGTACTGCAATCTTATTACATGTTAGATAGACAATAGTTGTGTATATTAAAGATTTCTGTGGCTAGCCTGCTGTTCATGCAGTCAAACTGTGCAAACTAGTACGCAAATAAGGGATTAACAGGTCATATTATAATAATTACTGTCCTACTGCAATATCTTACCACTTGATAGCAATATTCCATTAATACGATGAAAGTGTGTATACACGCTATTGTATTTCAGTTAAATAGATCGCGTCATTCTACCTGTTTAAATACTGTCTAAGTACATACAGAGAAGCCACATCCACTGAGGCCTCAGATGCATTCAGGACTCTGACTTTCTGGAAAATAAAGAAAGCCTCATCATCTGTACCGACTACCAGTCTTCGATCAAAGCTCTTCAAGCAGGCCCACTAATGTGTAACCACAGACTACAAGCGGAACTGTGGGAAACAATGATGAAGGTGGTGATCAAGATGAAAATTGTCATACAATTTGTTGCAGCTCACTGTGGTGTAGACAAGAACGATCAGGTGGATAAGGCCGCGAACTTAGCAGTGGAGTGTGAAATGAAGGAAGACTGTGGGTTCGAAGGTGTAAGAGCGAAGATCAAGAGAAGCATGGCTAAGGAGTGGAGCGAAAATATTGACAAGAATACGCTAAGATACAAGATAATGGGAAACAAGAGAACAGATCTGAACAAACGGGACTTGTTAGAAAGAAAGGACAATCTGATTATGTAGCAGTTGAGGTGCGGAGAATCTATGTTGGTAGGGAAATATCGCAGAAAACACCTAGTGATGAGATGCCGCAACCGCAAGATTGCTGCTTGCAGAAAGAAGTGGAAGATCGTTTCTCTCAATGATCACGAATGCCATCAACTAGATAAAAGAGTGTGTCGGACAGACGTAAGGCCACCGAATGAAAAAACATCCACTGTTGAATTTATTGCGGCATTCCATGAGTGATACATGAATGTGTAGATCATATTATACATCTAGATATATAGGTTTAAATACCTCGTATTTCATATATTGACGGAGGATTAATTACAAAGCTATGGAGTATAAAACAACGAAGGAAAAACTGCCGATATATGTAAGTGAATTTATTACTAGGGGTTATGAAAATTAGTGTCGAAATAAACGAATTGCCGTATGTTATGTCGATATATGCAAAGTGACTCTATGTAAAGCATAAGATTTTTGTTTGTGAATTAAATTTGGCGATAGTAATCCAGTGTACAAAAGCTGATAAATTGAAAATATGGGAACTTAAGATTAGACAAGTAAAAATAGAAATTTAGATAAACAAATACATTTTTTGAATGTATGTGTTAACCATAGATATTTGTTTTAATACTTCACTAGATGGGAAATCAGGCCCAGAGTTATTGTCTAAATGGTCGCCATTTT
>JAYRBW010056736.1:0-10930 GCA_036023295.1 Invenusta paracnida | reverse complement strand
TATAGCATAAACTGTTGTGTTGTACAACGCCGCATTCTTATTGGAAACTCAATGCAGGAGTATCGATTGCTTCGAAATAGCGCTTATAGGTATAGGCGAGATATAAGGAGAATTTTCAAACCAGAAATACTACCTCATCCAAGCATATCTTATCTGGACATTGTCGAGACTTTACCCGTGAAATTTTCTGCAGATTCTAGCAACAAAAGCCGTTTTTCAATAGCTGCCCAAATAACCGAGCTATCCCGAGTTTTAGGAGACCTTTCCAATCTATCAAATATTAAAAAGAGGCCTTTTTGCCCCGAGTAAGAGTTATCGGTGGTGCCACGATTTAAACAAAATTTCCGTTCTAAAGTTGTTTATTTATTTCTATGTTTCAACCTCAATAAATCATAGTTGTCTTCTTTTTTCCTCGTGCAGATTAAATAAATATATTTGCCTTTGGTTTTTGGTTTTTGGCACATCGGGTATTTGAGGATAACAATTAGTTCATGAGTCTTATCGTAAAGTACTCAATTGCATACCTATTAATTATTGGACATCAAATTACATTATTATACTTTTAAATGGAATGAAAATCAAAATATAATTTGCTTTTCTGTGCTTCAAAAATGTTAAATTTGTATGCATTTTATATGAGTCTGTCTAGATATCAATCATGATTATATCTTGCGTTGCGTTTTGATCTGTATATAACTAAATAATTTTGTTTTCCAAGCCTATAAGTTTTATCTCATCTCATAAATAGGTTTATTATAGATTAAGCAAAGTTCAGTGTTCTTTTTTTTCTCCATAAAGAACAGAACAGAACTGAAATATATAATCCAGCAATAGATACAGCTATAAAATATGATATATGTAGATATACAGAGCTCGAGCTTAGCCAATGTATAATTAGGTACATCCATATCAGTGAGGCGATGAAATGGTATAATATAGTCGCTATAGCGTCCTATGTATGTGTACTTATATACCTTTATGCATAGACTTGACGGTGGAATATTTACATAATGCCCTGGGAAATCCATCTGACAAGCTCCTACCTACAGTTAGTTGTGTTCAATAAATTAGAAATCGATTCCACAGTGGATTCCGCAACTTCACTACTCAGAAGACAAATGAAAACTAATATAACTAAGTAAGAATAGAAATATACTTTTAATACAAGGTTATCTTCTCACAATTTATTGATTCTGTAAAAAATTTAACACCAATTCATTGGATTTGAAAAGCCGGGATACCCTTTAAAACCTGCGTATTAAAAAACACGAGTTAAAATACATTTTAAATAAACATTAGCTTGTGCAGGAGTCATGGTTATGCATAACAATTCTGAATGATTGTTCGAAAAGTTATTATTTTAAGTTTAAATCGGTATTGTGATTTTACGAAACTTACATATATATCCCCTTGTGTTCCGGTTTCGTAGTATATTCACATTATACCTGCATGATTATAAATTCCCCATTGTATTGATTTCTTACTTTACAGTTTATATTTAACACGTGTGCTGATTGCATCTGATTGCGTAATCATATGCTGTATAAGTGCTTAGTGTGTTATTTTATTTCAGTTTACGTTGATGAAGATGAAGATGGAGATGGCCCAACCGTCCGTATAATAATCAATTAATTCCCCACAAGTGTTAGCTGTTTCTACATACTATACTAATTAAAATCCGTATATAATGGTCAACAAACTCCATAGAATAGGTATATTATTGCCTTCTTGTTTTTAAATCTTTCTGAATATATTTTATAGCAATAAACTAGATATGTTTCATTAAATTAAATTAAATTTCCAAATTGATAATTATAACTTTAAGATAATAGGGGAAGAAATACTAAAACACAATATGTATACATACAAACTCTTACATAACTGCGCATAAAGAGACCCAATTTCTCGGTCGAAACAGTGTTGCTGTTTGCGGTAAAATTTGGAGGGCCAAACGGCAATTACTAATCAATTGGTCCTTCCATGTATACTCAATAAAAATCAAATGATTTAGAAACGCTAGCAAAGCTACACATGCCATTGATAACTTGGATATTTGAATCTACAAACTTTACTGGAAACTCAAAGTCAACCGTTCTGTTAACCAATTATAATTGAACACCGCTTTAAGGATCCCCAGACCGTGTTTTGCTGTGATTTTGAAATGAACAAATGGAGCAATAATGTGTATGCTTAGCTGAACTTTTCCCAAAGTAGAGATTTACAACTTTTTGGGCCATATTCCTTTTTGCGCACCCAGAGGGGTGGTCGGTCACGTGACTATAGGGGTCGTCGATCACGTGACCAGAGGGGTGGTCGGTCACGTGACCAGACTTTTGTAAAAAAGGAGCAACACATATTTTTCTATAAAATACACGTAAAACTCAATCCAAATAGGCGAAACTCTGATTTGGGTACTGATTAATGTCAAGTAATAATTCACAAAGTTCAATAAAAAATTTTTCCTTGAAACCATTTAAAAAATTATTTTTTTACTTTTTGTTTAATTTGTTAATTTGTTAATTTGTTTAAAAAATTATTTTTTTACTTTTTGTTTAATTTGTTAATTTTGTTAATTTGTTTAAAAAAAAAAATAAAAAATGAAATATGCTGGAAACATGTTCATTTGAATACGTTCGAAATTTTCAAAACTGTTCTATTTTGAAGATTACAAATTAGTGTCACCCCCACCCCCCTCGGGATACACCATAGATGCGGGGAAAAAAGCTCGGTTTTAAAAATTCTGATCCTGCTCGCATCCAATTTACTACTTTTATGGACAGAAACACCTGTTGATATATAGTAGCATATCCAGTGTTCTAATAAGACTAGTATAAACAGAATTAGCAGTATATAGGTGCTGTACTGTTTACGCGCACTGTGAGGTATTTATAATTCGGAAAGGTACGCTCCCCCAACGCATTTTACACATGAGCCCTGTCGAGCAACCATTTAAATGGGCGGCAAAATTAAATTTGAAAGAATTTGAAATCGTCACGTTCTGCTGCCTGCCTCATTGGCGCCATTTTGATAACCGATCTCCTCCGATTCATTTAGGGGTGTCAATTTTATAGCAAAAGGTGGTAAGAGGTAAACAGCAGCCTAAATCAACAAAATATACATAAAAAATATATAAAAAATGTTTATGCAACTCCGTTTTTGTGATTTTGGGATGAAATTAATATTTCTTGATTAATCGGTCACGCACCATTTTTTGAAATGTAAATTTAAGCAGTTCATTTAATCCTATAGGTTTAAGAAAATGTAAATTGTTATATATACACATATTTTATTCCTAACCTATACATGAAATCTGAATAAGAAAATGAAACAGATTTAATGTGTAAGGATTGTTTCATACAAAAGAGAGTTTCTTATAATTAGTATTCTAAAACCTGCATACGCATATTATTTACTTATTTATATATTTATGAATTATTTATTGTCTATGATTTGAATATTATACACTGGAGTACAGAATTCATGAATAAAACATGGATAAAGTCCAATTATTGATACATGCAAATCAATTATTTACTCTAGATTAATCAAGAATTTAATTTGATGATGACAGTAAACATACATATCTTTAATTGATTTGTGAAAGTTATTATTATGACGCGTTATAAAAGATATATATTATATGATATTGACCATTCGATAAAAGTGTGATAGTTCTTACAAATTAAAGACTCAAAATATACGTCAAATGTAATGTATTATGTATATTTACGTTATAAACTCATGTCATACATAATTCTAATATGAATAAGTATTTGTCCTATTTGTCATATATGCAATAAAACATATAAATGTTAGATTTAAGTTTCGGATAATATGCAAACTTACAAAGTGTTATGCTTCTTTAAATAGCTTCAAGGGGAGGACACAAATTGGGGCCCAGGGGACTCGAATGATAACCTGAAATTTGCATTAAATTCACGATTTTTTATATACAATTTTCTACTATCGATTATTTGATCAAATGAGCCCAATCTCCCCTTTTTCTTGAAATCCTGAATCTTCCCCTGAATTTCAAAGAACTTACTTACTCACTATAAAAAAAAGAATAACTAATATCACCCGAACGCAAATAAGAAGGGTAATAATTTGCAATAGATTTTTGATAAAATAAAATTAGTATGCATTATTTATTTCATTGCAAAACATGTTAGTTCCTATATTTTGTTTCCCTTGTACCTTTTAAGTATAGTACTTTTCATTCCAACTTGATTTTATAAAAGTGTAAAATTATTATCATTGCTGTAATAAGGTGAACAAATTATGACATTTCTACTCATTATAATTTTATATTATTACAACTGCGACTGAGCTTACAACACAACTCTTATGAAGCTATTGCGTCACTATTTTGATACAAATATCTAAAAGCCAACTTTTGAAATCGCTAAAATCGACATATTTATTTATATTTTATAGATTTACAACTTTCTATTATCTTCCTTAAATAAGAAAACCTTTCCGTTGTGTTTTTAAAGAAAGCATATTTTCCTAATCTTTGAAATGTGTAAGCAACTAAATATATAATTACCTCTATACTTGCAACTGTTCCACAAAGAGTGAATTACAATTTGTCCCCGCACGAACTAACATATAAATACTCCCCCGATCGTGTGTGAATTCTCTTTTAAAATTATCAAATGCATTGAAAAAAGTGTACCTCTCCGAAAGGGACACTAACCATCTGTTCAATCCCAAAGTACTCTTCAGCTGGAATTTAGGGCACTTTGGCGTCTTTAATAGGCCTAGAATACCTTCATCAATAGAAATAAGCTTCATACATTGATGACTCTCCACCAGCTAACTCTTCAATATGATATTGGAGGGTGGGGTGAATTGGGTGACGTTTAGATTTAAAAAATCGATCAAGCGTAGATTTATAAATTCCTCAATTAAACTGTATTATATGGCAAGCTTAGGGGCAAACAAATCTCTGAGAATACTTTAAATGATTTTGTGTTGAAAGACTTAAAAGAAATTTAGTGAAAGTTTTTTGTAATTTCCTTCGGCCGTACTAATATGCGCGGTTGTGTAAGCTTTTTTCTCTCCAATTATAGGCTTTTTATTTTATTCCTGATGACAGAAAAGAATTGCATCTGCTTATTTCACAGCTTAGTTTGTGGAATTTTTAAAATGCTGCTATAAATGTATACTAACATAATTTCTTACTTCTTATTTTTTAAATTTAAGATCTTGTAATTATGACTTTTAAGTTTATTTCAAATAAATCAATATATAGTAGACATACTAACTCGTCAAACATTACTGCAGAAAACATTACTGACAGAAAAGATAGCATTTTAAATTATAATATTTTCACGAAGTCACGTATTATAAGTATGCATGTACTGAAATCTTCACAAGTTCAATGTTAAAGTGCATACTCATTGTTTTAATCTCAGACTAATAATTATTTAGACCTGTTACTAAAAAAATTACATACAAAGTGAATTTTTTGTTTTAGTGCACTTATTTTTAACGGAGATAGCTTAATTATTGTTCGCCTCTTTGACTTGATTAACTTAAATGAAATATCTAAGTCGGATGCACTGTTCAAATAGACAAAATACATTAAAATTAAAATTTTATACTACTGATAATAAGATACTAGGGCAGAGTAGTATGAAACATAATTTTTTAATATGAATAACACACCTTGGATAATAACATTCATGAATTTTGGGAACAATTTTAATGGCGGAATATTGAATAAACAAATTACATAAAAAATTGAATAAACTATATGGTTTGCAGACAACTTGCATAGGTATATTAAGATTGCTTGAATATAGAGATATGCCCTCTTAAAATATATTATGTAATACAAATATTTAATACTACTTTTCGTCCAATCATTCATTTAAAATGTATTGAAATTCAACTATTTTTTATTGACGAAAATTCCCAATTCCCAATAATTAATGAATCCAAATTCTATATTATTCCACTCTCTATAGATGTACATATCATATTCAAACAAATGACAAAAAATAAAATCCATACATATTTAGGTTTTAGTACCTACCAGCTGAACGTATTAAATTTGTACCTACATGGTTAAATGTTTCCTATACATAATGAGAAAAGTATACTTATGATGTTCATACGAGTTTAATATGCAATGCGTAAGATTATTGCTATAAAATTTAAAGAAAAACTATTTGGTGGAATCTTAAAATTTCCTCCTACAATAAATAATCCCATATCGACACTATCGTATCATCATTAAACTATGTAAACATTAATATTATTATAAATAGTTAATTATTCATTACCGACTATCGATGTAATGCTCCATTTTAAGTGCATTTATCATCTCTAGTCTATATATTTGTTCTTTTCTACTCAATATCATAAAAGGACACAAAACTGTAAATAAATGGGATAATTTAAGATACAAGTTTATATTTAACACTCACTCTTCTGAAAAGTTGATTAGCATTTTAGAAGTATACCTTTTACAGAAATAATGCGCTAATAATTTAAATAACAGTGTTCATATTGAACGAGCGATGTATACAGTATATAAAAACTATAATACAATAAAATAAATACAAATAAAAAGGAAAAGGAAAAATTCGTTCTCACTGCAAAAATATTTGGATTTTATTGTCTCTATTAATAGACAATACATCGACTTCACATTTTTCGTCACACATAAATTAAAGTTGTCAATCAAGAAACCCAGTTCATACTTTTTCCATTATATACGTGTATGAGGGAATTTCCTTCAATATTCAATATTCAATATTTAATCAAAATATACTTTATCGAACGGCTCTGTAATAATATTATAAATCGATCGTGTGAAAAGTAATATACTTATGTACATATTTAGCTATTTTATGTTAACAATTTAAGAAATTTTATAAATCGATGCGAATTTGTATTATTTATCGATTTTTAGGTGTCTCACTTTCATATTAATGCCACAATAGCTGGTGCATGCATAATGTACAATAATTGACGCTTAGATCTATCATTTGATTAGTAAAATATTCTTTGTTGAATAGGTATTATATAATGTAATATTTTTATTATATAAATGATGTATTATATATATCGCAACACGGTATGGTACCTAAATAAAAAAAAATTAAATCAACGAAAACATTGCTTTTTATTTAACAAAAATAAAGGGAAAAATAAGGCTAATTAATGCCTGAGTGACATGACTGATTAATTGGGTTTTAATTGGTCAATATCTAAGCTGGAAACTGTTTTGTTAGTAGTGTATTTTGCTATGAATTATAAGTATACTTAACATGGCTGTTATCTGTTATCCATTTGATTTACATAAGTTATGTTCATGAAATATGACATACTGTTGCGTGAAACACTAATATTCGGAATTTTGAAAACTTAATGTAATATTATTATTACATGTTTTTTATGATTTATTATCAACCCGAAATTTATCGAAATATATTTTAATGAATTAATTTGCTTTTTTCCCCCTTGAATCATAGTTTTGCTTGTGACGCAGCTGTGCATCCCTAGTGGTCAGACATGAAATACACAATTTACATAATTAGGAGACGAGACTAATAATCTCCAAATCTGAAATAATCAACAACTGACTTAACTTTTAATGACAAGACGACGCGGGCAAATGCCCGAGCAACTATACATATGTAGACTATATAGGCTAAGGTGGCGCACTCCCCCAGATTCAAATCAACTGAAATTCAACTCTCTCGCTATAATATGTATATGTATTTCAATTCGACTTCAGAGAAAAATGGACGCCGCAAGTGAGATAATTTTATTGCCAACAGCCAACTTCTTACTGTGTGTCAGTCTCAACTATATTATATGTATATGACTAAAATTGCCAGAAGGAATAAACAGCCCAAATTTATTGAATTTAAAGATATATACCGCGAGAGCATATTATAGGGGAGGCAAATTTTGGAGTCCCGGCTCCTCGATAAACTGTCGCTTTTATGTGTGAAAATGTATCAGTTTTCTTTCTATAAGTAGGTGTATATTATACACACATACATGTCTCCATATATATACAGTCAGCGTGTATACAGAAAAGTCAGTTGGTCGAAATTTTCATCCAAAAGTAAAACGTGTGTGCGCACATTATTGGTTTAAAATACTATGTAACCTGTTTAAAAACGTAGATTTGGTATATTATATTGAAGTCGAATTTAATATGTACCCAGACACCAATGTACTATATATATATATATATGTACATGTTCATCAAATTCACGACAAAGGCTACTACTATGCTCTCCAAACACGCGTATACTGTAGTATTCTGGATTAAATGTAACTTTATCACTAAAAATGGTGAATTTGTGTACCTAGGTATGTATATAAATAATACACGCATTAAATATTTTTAGCATAAAATATTATAGCATACAAAATCCAAGATTTTAAAGTGTATTAACATGCAACCCACATATAGAAATAAATAGACATTTTTACAAGTGTGCTATTTTTGAAACTCATAAATTAAATTTGTCTTCAGCTACCGTGTATGTGTTTTATGGAATTCGTAATATTTTTGTTGAAACAAAACGGTTTACATGTTATATAAGTGTATAACTAAAATAGATATCTACTATACCTGAGGACTTAATGTTCTTAAGACAGCATTATATAGAATAAAACCTCCATTAATGTGGAAATAACATTTTATGAACATTTTTTAACATTAATAAACATGTGCCGTCGTATTTTATTATTTTTATGTATTTAAATTTAATGTTTTATGGAACATTGTACATAATTTAGTAAATGTACTCTTAAAAGTAAAAGTAAATTTGTTAAATTGAAGAATACAAAGTATATTAATTTTTATGCATTATTTCATTTTACAATATATCTTGTTTTGAAGTTTCTTTTAACACTTGCAATGTTCAATGTATACTGTACATCACAGACTAATAATTATTAAAACATGTTAAACCAAAAATTACGTTACATAAGTGAATTGTTTTGTATTATAATACACTAATTTTTAACGAAGATAGCAAAATTGTTGCCCAATACTTTGACTTGAGATTAAATTATGTGAAATTCCTGAATCAGGTAAATTGTGTGCTGCATGGATGTTTAAATAAAACTACAATTTTATACTACTGATAATAAGATATACTACTGATAATAAGATATCATCGAACATAATTTAATTAATATGAATTACACAACTTTTACAATAACATTTATGAATTATGTGAATTTTAAAGCTCAAATAAGGAATATAAAACACGACATTTTCATCAAAACTAACTCTTTTCCATTCTTACTATGTCGAACATACATTGAATACTATTTCAATTAATAAATTGCGCTCCATGTCACAAAATCGTCCTTTATATCTGTCCTTCTATTATAACCTCTTTTGACATACATATATTCATACCAAAATCAGAAATCCCTTTATGCAACCATAAAATCCTAATTTAAAAGTTTTGTACATTCTACAAAAGTACACTCACTGTAAACTTCGACATACACTTATCTTATAGTTTAACTACAAAATCATCTTTTTAAAAATCTTTGTGACTCCTTTTCAAACGGTAGGTACCTATACCTGGAAAAGATATGACAGTTAAACGTAGAAAGATTTAAAAAAGAGCTTAAATAAGAGCAATAATGAGTAATAATGCGTAAAAGAAAAGTTAGAATGTTTAATTCAATGTTAAATTGTGTCGAGGGAAAGTATATATAAGATAATAAAACAAAAATTCTGTCGATATAGATGTCAAAGTCTAACACTGTCTGCTAAAAACTTTTAAACCGAAAAACTATACGTCCCAATCATTATACTATATAAATGTTTTCAATAAATATATGCAAATGTAAAATACTATTTCCTGAATAATGAGAATATTTATAAAATTGAAAATAGTTTTATAATCAGAAAGTTTGGAATATATTTCAGTCCTGGGATACAATTAGCTAAGTTATTTGCTGTGTTCATTAAAATATAATCGAATAAAAGTCCTTGATATCAATAATAACGGACAGCTCCAACAATTAATGCAAACATTCTTCTCATATTCTCAAAATTTCTCTTTTAACAATGGTAGTTTGTAAAAATATACTTAATATCTACATCGAACATTTTTGTAACACATTCTAATATTACATTCTTCACTTGGAAATAAAATACACTTTCGTTATTGAACATTTTTCTTTCGCTGATATACATACACGCATATTTAAGAAGGATAGAAAAATATTCGCTCTTAAACCTATGCTTACCTAAAGGTCCATGCTCTCTTGAAGTATTGCAAACTTATTCTATTATTTATAGTAATTTCAATGTATACTCTTGCAGATACAAAATGACGGCAAAAGTAATTCGATTAATTCACGAACTGGTCTTCAGCTAAACCGCTAAGTCATTAAAAGTATATTATTGAGGGAGTTTTTGATGAAAATGGAAATTGACATTTGCATTTATAATTTATTTATTCACAAGAAACTCTTAAAAGTACGCTAATCAAATTACTTGAACGCACATTACTGGCATAATAAATGTCTGAGTTATGATATATATCTTTATAGCTATTAATAATTTCTTTTTAGCTTGATTTACATTTACATTTATGCACTAAATTTATACTGCATATCTTCAAACTTATGGAATTTTTCCAATCATTGCACAACCAAATGCCAGACGCGTTTCGCTCTTTATGGAACTCATCCGTGACATACAGAGTATCGAACCCGGGGTCTTCACGAATACAGTGCGAGCACTAGAACCCCGCTTGACCACCGGAGCTCATCCGTGACATACAGAGTATCGAACCGGGGTTTTCACGAATACAGTGCGAGCACTAGAACCCCGCTTGACCACCGGAACTCATCCGTGACATGCAGAGTATCGAACCGGGGTCTTCACGAATACAGTGCGAGCACTAGAACCCCGCTTGACCACCGG
>JAYRBW010056725.1:0-10930 GCA_036023295.1 Invenusta paracnida | reverse complement strand
ATTAACTGACTGACTGGTCACACATAATATTCTGCTCATTTAATATTGATCACTGTACAGCCTTACCTTACTCTTATTAGAAAATTTAATATTGATCACTGCACAGCAACTTTTCGGACACCCTGTATATGAGAATAAGTTGATGGATTTTAAAAAGACAGTTCAGACAGAAGTCATAAAGGTTTTAAAACTAAATGGATGAAAACTTACTCACTTAAAAATCTTACATAAATAACTTTGTAAATATTTCAGTTCCGTTCAAGTTTTTGTAGCCAAGAATATAACTATAGGGATCTACACGTATACATAAATACATAGAAATCTTAAATGTTACACACGTATCTGTCTGTCCATCCATGTCTATACATTTATTATATAGCAATCACATTAGAACGCTCTGGAACACTATTTTCTATTTTGCCCATATAAGACTTAGAAAAGAGATAACCTCTATATCTAAATAATGAATTGAGTTACGATACATTTGCCTCTGAGGGTATGTTGTTGAGAAAATCTCATAAAAATGAATTAGGTACCAATATAGGCACATACCTAGTTGTATATATATCCATGATGCTAGAAATTTGTATACATACTTCTAATGCAATGCCAAAGAAATTACGAGTAAAATATATATCTTGTTTCGTAATAACAAGATTCAAATGCAAATATATGTTTGGTTTGGAAATGTAAAGACTAATTATTAGGATATGAAAGAATTATCCAGTGTATTTTGGTCGCTTCTAAGAAAGGAAAGTTAACATAGTAGCACCAGGTGGACGCTACTATCTAGCAATATTGGGCTGCACAATGTTGATAGCAATATTAGTTTTTCTATTATTTATTGCTTACATTTTTATAGAAAGAAAAAAATAACACATTATTGCGCTTCAGGAAAAATATTTCATCAAATGCGAATAAAATTAAAAATATATATTTATAATTGTAATTATAATAATAAGAATGAAAGTAAAAAGTATGTGTACCTAAGGTATTTTTTGTATTGTACATAACTTTTTTGATCAACTACTTTTAAATAAATCATTTTATTATTCATATACTAAAATATTTATACACAATGCTCAGATTATGTTACTTCTAATTGAAAAATATTGAAAACGTTTATAGTAGTAGAAGAAGATATAGTTTTATTTATAAACATTTGTACATTGATTAATTACCATAGGCATGAATAACAGCAATGATATTTGTAAAATAATTAAAGTAATCGTTGTCATTTTCAATTACAAATTAAGAGGTAGGTAAATACATAATGTAGATATAAATATTAATTTATACATTTTACTAGGTTACTACCTACTTTGAACTGAAATTTCGTACAATGCTTTTTGATTATATTGAAAAATAAGTAGTATGAACCGTATTGACTACTCGATAAACGTAACCTACAAAAAGAAATATCCACATTTTTATCAATACGACTTTTAATTTTGTGATATTAACGTTAACAATAGTAAAAATTCATATTATTTTTAATATTAAATATTACTATTAGAGATTGTAAAAAATTGTAGACTAAATCGAGAATAAATTATCAACCAATAAATGGAAATAGGAGTTAGGTACTATAGGCTGAGGCTCAGGCATCGGAACAACTGTTAAAACTAAACAGATCATTTGTCCCTTTTATGAATCTCAGAAAGTATACTCAATGTGGTAAAAATACTGTAAAAATGAATAAGTAAATATAAATATTCGTAGGCATGTACTCACGGATGATACGTGAAATTCGGGCTCTGGGAAGGCATGTTATGAAATGCGGGAAATTGTAATATATCTAATAAATATACACCTTAAAAATAAATCCAGTAGATGTTTGGCAGGCTCTAGCACAGATAGCAGATTTGAAAGACGTATACACACTTCACACAAGCAGAGTTGAACTCAAGAGAAAAATATAAAATGCATTTGGCGCAGTCGTAAGACTAGTAAATGTTCAATAAGTAAAACTCCACTTGCTTTGAAAAACATGTGTTGAGTTAAATTCGCTATTACAAAATATGATCGATATAAGATCACAAATTTAAGAGAAAAGAAACGTTGAATGTTTTGACATAGAGGCGTAGGTATATTTCAATTCACTATTTATGTGTAGTCTATTATTGATCTTTAAGAGTAGACTTTCCGGAATAATAACAACTTTTGAGCCCTTGAGTTGAATAAGCTGATTTCATTGGCTTGAGGGAATTAAACGATATAAAGTGATATAATTGGCTAGATTTGACGAAATATAGGAAACTCTAATATAAAGACGTCTATTTGCAGAAAAGAAATACATAATGTATAAATGCAAAGAAGTTTGTTAATCACTATATTTAGCGTCGATATTAGGCGTAACTTTGGTTTCGACATAAATCGATAGAGCCTGTACGCGCTGAAGCACCAGTTTTCTGCAACGGAATTTTAAGTAGATGCTTCAATCATGTACGCGCGGTAGAGAGTTTGGTTTTGTAATGTGCCATTTACGTGGAATCCCAGACGTCGGAGGGTCTACATCAATTGATTCGTACGTCAATTAAATGCCTGGCTTTGGAGCGTTTACAACTTATAGTTTTCTAACACATTTATTTTGTACCTATTAACACTGACGCTTAGCATTTAGAATTCCGCGTATATATTTATTTAATATTGAACATACTTACTTAAGTGTTGGAACATAAGCTGTGAGTGAATTCACCGGAAGTTTGTCAGAGTTAAACATTTATAATATAACTGTTTTCGGACATTATACACCGTTTTATTTTTATAAACTTATCACTTGTATCCGTATTTATGGCTCGATTAATATGTAATGTAAACAGTGTATTATCTTACCCGGATGTTATTGGTTTTCGTGTAATGGGCACATTGTCTGGAGTGAAATCCCACTCGTTAAGTCCGCCAGGTTCTGAATACTCTCCACACGCGCGTGTCGCATTTATTAAGTCTTCCTGAAATTTTGTTGATAAATTGTGTAATTTTATAGCACTTTTTCAAAATGAATAGTTTTTATTTTAATAAAATAATCACCCGAATGTTTAATGATAAATATAAAATAATAATGAAAATTGACTCATAATTGTTATTTATTAATAAATTGGATGACTAGGAAACCTTATTGACCGATAATAATACATACCAATTACGATAGTATTTTCAATAGATACCTATTAAAAATTATGTAATTCATGACGTTATTTTAATACTTGCACTAAAATATGTTACTTTACAAATTAAGTTACATGTAAATCCATCGAAATCCAAAATTGCGAAAAGTGTATAGCGAAAGAAGCTGAAATAGATATACTTCCACAAAATTGTTTTTATTTTTCATTCGTGTCAGGTTATGGGTTACTTTAATTTCATTTAAATAGTATGATGCTTCATATAGTGATTTTTTGTTGGTTATATATGTACTAATTTTTTTATAATGAAATGAATTATAATATGTGTATTGGTTAGATTAAATCTAATTTATTAAAATTGTTGAATAAATTGTAAAATATTTTTACGAAAAAAATATAATTGTCATTTTATATCTGTATTGATAAATTTATCTTACATAACGAATAATTTAGTTAAGTTAATAGTAAATGCATATAAATGCGAACTGAGTATAAATATTGCACGTTATGGCAAGAAACTATAGGTATATAACCCTTAATTAGTTAAACTATCTTTTTTAATATAGTCGATTAAATTTAAAGGCATTCGAAACAAAACAAAAATGTTAATTAGATTGTTTTTATTTGTTTTCAATATTTAGTTTCTATGGTAAAATTGCAGATTACTTGGTTATCAAATCGATACGCTTTAATATTGTCTTAATTGTTTCTATAATTTAATGGTCTCTTGAAAATGACTGTTAAATAACTAGATATGTTGCATAATAAATTAATTATCAAATGACCCCCGAATTGTGTTATTAAAATCCTTGATTAAATAATAATTGAATTCGTAAAAGTGTATAATAATTGCAACTATTTACATTGATGCATTAAGTACGCTAATTTTTCATCTCACGATTAAACCATCATCCGATCAGAATTATAGTTAGCCGACAAAAAGATTCTACAGGGTAGTAGACTTGATTAATAAATTTTCCTATTAAACCAAAAAAATTTATTCCATTATTTAAAATATAAACGTATACATTTATATTTTGTAAAAATCATAACATATTTTTAGGCAGTAAGATTATGAGAAAGTAAGTTTTTAAAATATTGTTCGCAAATTACTATTTTTGTCGCATTGATAAAATAACAGCCACATTAAATGTATCGTCTTAGAAATTTGTTTAGAATTCTACAATTAAAATATATCTTATTGGGCTATATCAATTCTACACGTGAGCAAAATTTGTATTGATATTTGAAAAAAGTTTCAGAGATTAAAATGCCAATACCTCCATTTCAGTCATATTAAATCTGGTAATAATTATGCAATAATTTACCTTTGTTAGAACTATATCAGTTAAACAACATTTTCACTCAGAAAACTGATATTAATACCTCATCTTTTTTACCAAAGATTAGAATTTACATTTTTGACTGGCATGTGTTCTATCTACTTGTTAAATTTAAAGTGTTTGGTACACACTAATAATCTAAACTTGCAAATATTACTTATTATTTTTATCAAATCTTCGCTTATATGCTTTCACTTTATAATTTTAAAGAAAAATATTATCATAACATTAACAAAAAATACTCCCATGTTATTAAAATTGTAAACACATTTATTAAAAAATAAATTATAACTTTTACTAAAATCATGTTTTAGTTTTGACCATTACACATTAGTGCAAATTTGTGTAAATTATAATACAAATATATATTATTTACGGATAAAGAACGAATTTAGTTTGTTTAAAATGTAAATGCTTCACTTTGAAATATTTTTTTTTAAAACTGAGAATTTTATTAGATATAGTAAACAAAACTATAGTTATTTAATTAAATAATTAATAAAATTTATTATAATATAAGAAAAATAAATAAAGGAAATCATTTACAAAAGAAAAGGATAGGGAATAAATTAGATAAATATATGTATATAATATTATGAATAGCACAAATATAATGAAAGACATGCGATGTAAAAACAACAATAGGTAGTACAACAGTAAAGATAGACACAATAAATTCTAAGTATACAACATGTACAACGTGCAACACTTTAGTGTGAAAGTATAAAAAACTTGCAATGAATGCTATTCTAACATGAAACCTATATTCACTTTCATGTAAATTTGATTAGTCCGGTTATTAATAGTTTACAAAAATGCACCGCAAAAATCTATACATGGCTATCTAAATTTAATCCGTTTACTTAAGATGCCAATAGAGTTATATAATATATATATCGATGAATAGATCAACAGAATTATTATTATCTTCAAAACAATTATTATCAATTCACTTAATTATACAAAATACTGAGAAAAATTGAAAATATACTACTAATAATTAATCATTCTTTATTCATGTTTGGGGAAAAAATAAATGCAACTAAATATTTTCGAAATAGCTTTATCATTCTATATGTGACTCATCCATCCTTAATAATATCAACATATCACAATTAACTACGTAAATAACTATATTTTGTGGAAACAGCTACAAACAATATTAAACTATTATCTAGAATATAAAAAGCTAGAATATTATAATCTGTAAAAGTAGTTTAAACTAGAAAATCGTTTGTAAGTTTTTTTTAACATAAAGGTTAATCAGAAGTGAAAGGCAACCTAATAACAGTTGGCATAAATAAAATAAAATATGGATTTAAATCTGTTTTAAAAATAAAGTTGTATAAGCTAAATTCTATAAAACCATGCTAATGCAGAATAAAGATGCTGTTCAGAACAGTAACTACAAATGACACAGTCAACATTAGACAACAGGGGATATGGAGAACAAAAATCTACAACCCAACTACCATAATAACAAAAATACAAAAGTAGGGAGAAATAGAAATGCACAAACACCGCAACAAAAAGTAAAATAGTGACTATTAGTAAGGGCTGAGCTAGTAAACGAGCAGGAGGGGGGAGAGGTGATGATGGACCATTAGCGTTGCTATAACAACAGGAGTCCAACATAGCAACCAGGTGGAGTTGGTGATGTACCTTGGGCACCGAATAGAAGCCATCTTTCCAGGACATCTGACCGGCGTCAGTTAAGAAGCCAACGCCTTCGTGGATACTGTCCTCGCCTTAAATTGTAAAACAGGAAGAACGTTAAACAAGTAAGAAAATGTACTCCGAACAGTAATCTTCTTAATCTACATTGTCTTCATGTACGACAAAGAGCACTATATATTAGTACACTTGACTTCGACAGTCATCCAATCAGCTATCAAGTATATTTATGATGTTCATAAGGAAACAAATATTATTAATCAAGTCATAGATATCAAATTATTATATGATCACCTAAATCTCAAACTATGCAACTTAAGAACATTATAGAGCGACAATTTTATCAGTTTTTTCAAAGCTTTACTTTAGATTAATTTAATAGGTATTTCATTTTTCCTCTCAAGGCTTGAAATAAACACACGAAAAGCCGAAAAATAGCGGTGAAGATTTCAAAAATTAAGAAAACATACTACAAAATATATAAAAAATAAACAATTTTATGTAAAAATTGAAAGCTTACGAAAATTTAACACGAAAACGAATGTTAACATTAATAAATTATATGTGAATGCTTAGCTTGTCATAACTATAAATGTAATATTACTCGTATAAGACATATAACTTCTAATTTTAACACTATTTATAACTTATTGAAATGAAAAGCAAGCGAATTAAATAGTATAACTATATTATGGAGGTATACTATACACAAAATATAAAGGTAATGCTAGTCCTATAATAGAGTAAAACAGATATTTGTATTTGGGAATTGGTAGAATTGGTTCTGGACAATAGTTATAGTAAAAACAGCGACTAACTAATGAGTATACTATTTCATGTAAAAGTTGGTATATTGCTAAAAACGCGGGTATAAGCCGAATGGTTACTAAGTAAGAGAGTCTATAAAAAATCAATAATTATGTATACATTATGCATATTCTGTTTTCTGTATTAATTATGTATATTCCAGAGAAATTACTCTATGGTATATATATATATGTAATAAAAAATACTGCTTACAAATATTCAATAAATTTAGGATTAACCAAATGCTTTCCATAAACTTAATTAAACAATTTTTATTAGATATTAAACTTTACTTCGGAGTATAGTTCAATAATGAAAATTAATAATAACATATCTTTAACAAATATAATATGAGGTAATACAGATACATCGTTCTACTTCATGATTAAAAATCCAAATTGAGGAGTTAAAACAGTTTTATTAAATTGGAAACTATTTAAAAAAGTAAACAATATGACAAACGAGCATATTATAGAAAAGATTATTAAGGAATTGGAAAATAATATAATCAAAATAACTATAATTGACAGCATTTATTTAGAAATATTATAACTATAGAAATTCAGACTTACTAACAAATTATACTTTGACATTTCCTTTTTGGGATAGTTTTTTTATAATAAATATCTAAATATCATAACAAAATTACATAATAGAATTAAATAACATTGCATAAACGTAGTTATAGAATATAATGAAAGAAGAAGAAATAAATAAATGATATGAAACAAATAAAAAACCTTAATTTTTACCAAAATACAAGAAAACATAGAAAATGGGTAAGTAGCGTTTAAAGAGCTGAAGCACAAATTTGACAGTAATAAATCATTAAGCCGCTGTCTAATTAAGCTATAAAAGCTATCTTCCAAGGTAACGTAACGATTAAAATAAAAATTATACTGTCTTTAAAATATATTGAACATAAACGATCATGCAATGGTCTATATTAATATTATCATAAAAAAATTATTATACAAACTACTTATAAATTTTGACAGTAGGCATGCATGAATAAGGCAATAATTATAGTCATTGAAAGCATACGTAATCGAATAGTAAATTTAGGTGAATAATGAATAATGATAGGTATTGTCTAGTAATGTAGACACGGTATAATATTAGTGGTAATAATTAATATAGTTGTTGGAGAACAATATACAGCACAGACTACTCATAAAAAGGGATTATTAATCATGTCTAATCGACTACAGAGCAAGCAGAAAGTGTTTTGGTGCTTACGAGATCCGCTATAACCTTTGGGAAATAAAGCGTGCAACAGAATAGTAGGTATATAATGTACAAAACTAAATGGAACTGTACTTCAGATAGTAAGAGTAAAGGTAGTATACTGTGCATAGCTGACGGGTAAAACATAATTGAAATCATAATATAATAGTGTGTATGCAGATACAGCTATTTTTATAGATATTATAATTATACAAGTTAACTCATTTATTGAGAGTGTTATATTGATAATGTTGTAGTTTTAAGTCTGCTATACAAATATGCAATCCGTGTTATTCCAATACAAGTCTAAACGACTAAATTAATTATGACACTAGGTATCTGTAGTTGCTAAACATACACTATCAACTTTATTATATACATGTATAATATATGTTAGTTAACAATTAACTACCCTATATTATTGTTATTATTATAAATAAAATGTAATCGAAATATTATAGTGTTAAAATACTACCATACTATTACAAGCACAATGTGAAAATAAAATATAAAACAATAATGTGTTCGACGTAGTCATAGCCATTAGCTTTTAATCCAACTGGCTTGTGACATGTGTATAAAATAGTAACAATAGCGAAATACGCCACAAATTGTTCACTACAAAATGATAATACGGATACAAATTTTCAATCATAGAATTGGATCTATCGACTTTCAAATATAGCAAAACCAGAATTATTCAAGTAATATCAAACTCAATATTATACATAATAAGTTCAAATAGCTTTTGTCATAACATTCAAACAAAATTTCATTAATATAATTAAAATAATATACTTTCTACTATCAATACCTAATATTAGTATCAGATATTATCAAATGAAGAATAGAAGCATAGATTTCTTATAAAAACAGCGCTTTTTGTTTGTTTTATTCTCGATCCAAATTTATAATTGTAGACACAGGTTATAAAATAAATCTAAAAGATTTTAAGCTTTTCAGTAATAAAATATTTTGAATTTTTAAAATACAATATTATAAATTCTGAAGAAGCGCCGCCATTTAATCAGATTTTTTTGGTTTTGCTAAATGTTTGTTAAAACTATATTAATTTTAATAGTATAACAGTAAAACTAATTAAAAGTCCGAGAAAAACTTACAAAATAGTAGGGCTTCTTGAGAACTAAAATTAATAATTTTATTGGATGATATTGATAAAATATAAGATATTCAAAATCATGACGTAACATTTCTTCATGTATACCAACTAAAATTAAGTTCTACGAATTTACCCTAGAGGCGAATAAAGAAGGCGATACTTACCAGATACCGTGGAGTGTTTGTCCGAGTGTTTGACGTTGGTAGTGTTCCCACCGCCTCCACTTCCAGGCAGACCAGATCCTGAGCCTGAGACACCTTCAAAGTAAGGCCGATAAATATCAGCTCCACCGCTTTGGGGAGGTTGGCGGGCGAAGAGAGGAGAGGCCGGCATTGTCGTGAAGTCTGGTTCACCTGTAGAGAGAGTGAGAAATAGAGAGAGAACCATCAATAGGAAACCCAATAATTTGCATGCACAGCTGGAGAAAATACCAAGACGGCATATGTGACTGATATCACATTATATAGAATGGTACATATTTCTAGTGAAAAATAGCGTCATTTGTAAAAGTTATTTCCTATTATAATATAACTGCAAAATGACAAAATTGAAATGCATTTTCCAGTTTTTATCCATTTAAGCAATTTTTATTGCAGAAATAAGAAACACAGAAAGACACATTTAAGAACCAACCATATATATAACCTAGGTTGGAAGTTGTTTGCAAATTAGTACAGTTTTATGAAAATGCTATTGATAATATCGTAGAAAGCAAAATATAAAATAGATTACGGTAATTTATTATTAACAGGATCTATAACAAACCTCCGTCATCTTCACTGTCAGATACAGGGTGTTCACCCATAACCTCAGGTCTTTCCAGTTCCATTTTGATCGTGATCTCCTCTTCAATCTCTTCCCAACTTTCCACGATCGTTGTCACACGTTTAAGAACTTCGAAAATGTTTAAATAGTGCTGTCGGCGGGCTATATGAGCGGGAGTCCAGCCTTGCTATAAAAGAAAAGATTTTTTTAAATGAGGCCCAACGCTAAGTTTACTAAATTTAACGTGTTTACTCACAGCATTCTTAAGATTGGGATCAGCTCCACTGTCAAGTAAAATGTATACGACTTGCAGGTGACCTTGCTGGGCGGCCAAATGAAGTGCTGTTGATCCCATGTAGGTCTGTTGGTTAACAACGGCGCCCCTTCCAAGCAAGTAGCGAATCATATTTACCTGAAATAGTGTGATTAAGTTTTTAGTACTACTTAAGAAATTCAAAGTAATATAAAAAATAACAATTATTATATAAACATTTATCTTATTATAATATCTTCTTATATTTTTAATTTTATTAAAAACACTGTTATCCTAATTTTAAATATATGATAAATGAAAATTAACAAATGTTATGTATAACAGGTAATGAGTACCTGTCCAAAGTGGCAAGCAGTGTGAAGTGGAGTATAGCCTGCTTTGGTCCTGGCGTCTAGCTCACAACCAGCCTCCTCCAAACTTTGTGCAACTGCTACACGATCCTCTTGGGCAGCTAGATGCATAGCTGAGAGCCCATTCTTGGACTTGATGTTGACATTGGCACGGTATCGGATAAGAACCTGTACCATCTTCAGGTGTCCCTCTTGACTAGCCAGGTGAATTGAAGTGAATCCATTGCGTGACTCGGCATTGGGAT
>JAYRBW010056714.1:0-10930 GCA_036023295.1 Invenusta paracnida | reverse complement strand
GATTTTTCTAATTTAGTCAGTTAACAAATCAATCAATGTTTTCAAATTCAAAAGATAATTAATGAAAAGGTATAAAATCAAATTGAAACATTATATAAAGTTGCCACAAACCAGTACTTACCTGGAGTTGTTGTCACTGGACAGAATCCCGTGCTTCGGGCTATATCACATTCATGTGATAGAGATGAAATAGCGTCAGCCGCGCATATCTCGGAACACTCATAACTCTCTCTGGTGTTTGTATTGAAAAATGTTCCTTGAAGGCTAAAATAATGGTGAAACAAAATGAGTCAATTAAAAGATAATTTATTAAAAATTAATTCCATTATTATCCCTAACTTACTGTTTCTATACTATAATATCACTGCTACTATACTACTTAGTTTTACTACTGAATAGCATTTTATTTTGTATAAAATATCTTTAAATTTGATTTAAAAAAATTTGAACATTTTAGCACCAAAAAGTCACAATGCGAATAAAAATTAATCACATAACACAAAAAATTGTAACAAATGGTTACTTTTCCAATTACAGGAAACAATTAAAATAAACGCTACATTTTATATAATATTTCTCTTTTATGTAGCTCACAGTGAACTAAGATTAGCAAATTACTAATTCGAGAACATATTTTGTAAACAATTAAATCAATCATAATATTATTTGTACAATATATAATGCGCATCATACATTATTGCAATACTCTATTTTACCTAAATTGTCATACATAATATGTAGGCCATAATAATATGTGATATAAAAATCATTCTTTTTGTTACAGAATATACAGCCTACATAGCAATATTATCAAAACAAAAACGGTAGCGTTGCAAAAATAAAAATTAAGAAAAAAGTTCAAAGACAAAATATTAAAATAAGTAGTTCAGACAATGATGAAATTGGTATACAAAAGGCGCCAGCAATTATTTGCTATGACACTAAATGTAATTTTTTTATTAACTACCTAGTTCAATGAAAAATATATATATTCAGGCAAGTTTCTTTGCCAACTGTTTCAAAATACATTTATTATCTTATATAGTGTCTGTGTTAACCTACATAAACCCAGTATAAATTAATACATATTGACAGCATGACTTTAACTGATAATTTTTTTACTTATTTTCTTTTTGTATGAAATTATTGTTTCAATTTAAAAAATCGTAATATATAAATATATATGTAAACAATGGCAAATTATAAGCTACTTTTTGCCAGTATTTTATCTAAAAAAAGTTTATCCAGATATCGAAACCAGAAAGGTAACGTTAAGAAATCCCATTTTAGACTACAACTTAAGGACAAGACTGTGTCTAATCACAAATTTAGAAGTATTATTGGTCTAATTTACTGCGGCTACAGAGCCGGCTACATCAATAAAACCAATCAGTGTCTTATATGGAGAATTAAGGATGCATCTCAGATGAGTCGCCCTACTTATGATCTCTTTCTCAATCAGTCATCAAGTAGATTACAATTTGTTAGTCATTTCCTTCCCATGATTTACAACTAAATGAACAATCATTTACATATCTTTTATTAATTCAATTTTTCTCGACTATAAAATAAAATAATTGATCAAATAATAACCTTGTAGCTTCGTGTGCTAAGCCTAAATTTTGTTTAATAAATTATACTTATTTTTGTATATTAGCAGGGAATCAATTTTAGTCCATAATTCTAACAACATGTTATTCAAATAATGAAAAAATGAAAGTGTTATTCAACTTCAGTGTATTAAAAGAACGAATTAATAGATTGCATATATTGTATTTTATTTTTAGATAGTAAGCAGTCACTCTGAATATTAACAATTATTTATAGAAAATTTTAAAATATCGACACTATTTAAAAAAAACAGTGAATTACTTCATATTAAATAATGAATATTGCAACGTCTCACCAGCTATACAACAAATTCAAAACTTTTAACAAAGAACACAAATACACATTTTACTGAATATTTTAAATAGTGAAGTATAATTGAAAAGTATTTTGCATTCTCCTGAAGATTCATTTATTATGTTTGTGGAAATAGAAAAGATGTAAGAGTGCAACATGTAATGTGAAAAATAATTTAAAAAATATATACTTATTAATATTTACATGAATAATACTTTTAGTATATATTAATAACTTTAGAGTTAATGTATATTTATGGCTTAATAAAGATATTAGCATAGCAAATTGATAGATCTTGCTAGTGCTTTGGAATCTTTTAATACTAATAGTTTTCTACATTTGTTCTATGAATTTTGTAATTAGAAATTTATTACAATTTGTTGTACACTCGTATATACTTTGATTAATTAGATCGTCCTTTAATTAATTTTTACCTTTTCTACATTTAAACATATTGTGTGTGTTGCCTATTGCATATTCGAAAAAGAATCAGCTTACATATGCTTGAAATATTTATATATAGTTTGAAGCAAATCCAGAAAAGATAAATTCATTACAATTGACATCGAAATGTGTTCCAAAGTTCACCAAAATATAGTTGCTAAACTTCAAGAGCACCTTAATCAAAACTGCAAACATATTGAGCCTTTAGGATTTTCAGCTCGTATAAGTTCTTGTAAATGTGGGCCTTTAATAATACTCCTACAAATTATGCTTTCAAAATGGTAGAATGGTAGAAATTACAACTAAAGCTGCAAATGTATTCCTAACATGGTTAGTACACTTTTTCAAGAAGTTTTTCTTTCGCCTTTCTCTAATATTTTAATATACTAAATTTGTTAATATGCAAATAAAATATTCACACAATGAATTTATTTATAGGTATAATGTTTACATACTATGCACTTAAAAGTTTCCTTATATGCTTAATCATGTATAAAGATAGTTTATATACATATATATTCTTATTTAAAAGTGTCGATTCTTTTATAGGTTATTTCTATTACAATAGGTTGTTTTAATATATATTATTGCTATCAGTTATAACTTTATAATACATTGTTATATAAATGTGGTATCAATCTAATATCAGTACAATTGTTTTTAGAATATGTATTATATACAATGACAGTTATAGCTGTCAGTATATAATTATATATAGTTATAGCCGTATATATAAAACTGTCTGTAAATCTGACTCTTCATCATTAATAAAAATAGAAAGTTCTCCTATTCACCATGTTGGAAGATACTTTTCCTCTGGGAGCATTTGATTTGAGGCAGAGTTCTCTAAACCTGTCTGTCTTATCAGCCTCAAAGCACAAATCATTTATGTTTAATTTTAATAGTTTTACATTCTAAAATTCACCAATTGAAAAAAGCAAATATCCTTGACTTTTAAAAACTAACAAAATTCCCTGACCCAAATGAACTATGTAGCTACTAAACCTAAATGGTGCAACAACTGGATTTAAATCTCTTTATTTACATTTTTTAATATCTATAATTTATCGATATGATACATTGATACCAAAAAATATGTTGGAAAATAAGAAATACACATATTAAATATATGATGGACTATAGACCCACTTTTTGCCTTGCAGATGACCAATTTGAGCGAGATGACCAATTTGAGAAAGAGAAATTGTGCAGATTAATAGTTTAATAATGTGTTGCAACATGCCTGAAAATTAATTGAACATACACAATTGAACAATTACACAATAAATAATACAAAGTAAATTGAATTATAAAACACAAATATGTAAACAAATTGTAAAAAAAAGTATCCATTCATTTTTTTAGAGTTTCCATATAAAGCATTATACCTCACTTCTAGGACTAATAATATTAATAAAGCAAGTTATGCAGATATTTTCTGTCTCACTGGGTATTACAATGAATTTACAAACATAAAATTTGATCGTTTATACTGCCTCGATTATATACAAATTTGCCCTTTTCTACTACTGTACTATTTTACCATCTTGTTTGTTGAATATTTAAAATAGATTCAATTTAGAAATGCTTGGAATATTTATTATAACTTGACTCAACCCATAATAGATAAGTCATCACAATTGACATCGAAATTTGTTCCAAAAGTTGCTGAATACTACATTATGTAGAAAAAAATAAATAAAAAAATGCTAGCCCATAAGAAGAAACCATGCTTCTATTGAGACACCAATAGCTGTCACCACTGAAGATAGAGAGCCTCATCTTGGACAAGTTCTACAGCTTCCTTCTCACACATTCTATCTTAATTTCTTCCTGATTACCTGTTTCACTCCTGGTTAAAATCCTCATTCTGACCTCATTGTAGTCCCAGAATCTAGTCACTCTTAGAGTTTATCTATAACCTGTGACAAAGTTTCATGAATAAATATACTTTTAAGATATTGTATTAGACTTTTTTTACACAAGATGTAACGGAATATAAATATGTATGCTAGTTTATTTTATAATTTTGACTGAGATTGAAATCCAGATGATTAATTTGTACATTTAATATTTAAATATTCCAATAGATACACTCTTATTTTTGAAGTTTAACAATAACAGTTAACTAATTAAATGTCTAATGAATGCCAGACATCTGATAACCCAATATCCCATTAATAATAATAGAAAAATATATTACAATGAAATATATAACAAATATTTTAATTATAATCATTTTGTTTATTAACAAATTATTAAACAATGTTTCCATTTAAATTAGATTTTTAAGTCAATTAAGTATTCAATCAAATTCGAATCTGGGTAATATATCACTTTGATGATCATTTGTATGAACAGCATTGAAATAATTTGACTTATGCATGTGATGTTGAAATTCTGAATAGAATGAGAACAGTATCCATTTACATTTACTTACATATCAATATGCCATAAGTATAAATAGTTAAATAGAATGACATGATCTGCCAATAATGAAAGATTACATAGGATGCAATCATCAATAAAATAACACTATATATATATATTTAATTTATTATTGTGGTAATATCACCAAAATAATTGATTTTCTTTCTATTAGTACAGTCAAATCCTGGTTTTATGCCCCCAAATTATCCAACAACCCTGCTTTATCACCACATTTTCGTGGAACAAATTTCCTTGTATTCATTTTAATATAATTTAACCGCCAACCCCACTATCTGCCAATCAAAATTGAAAACAAAAGCACACTTTTTGTGTTATAAAACCTTAGTATATCTGCCAACCTGCCTCTTTTTCTAGCACAACAATAAATATGTGTATCTGTATAATGTAAATAGTAAATGAATATATACATAATATATATGAAGTACTAAAAATTTCATAATTTAAAAATAAACATTAAATTGTAAATAAATATAATATGTGAAGTAAACATAAATACATTGTATTTATCTAGTATAGATACATTACATAAATTTAACACTTAAAATAGAACTCCCAATTATCCACCACTTTTCACTGGAACCAAGGCTGGCATAAAATCTGGGTTTGACTGTACATATGTAATTTTCAAATTGCTATTAAAATAACATTGCAGTAAACTATTACTAAAAATAATACATCTTCATGTATAGGAGAAAAAGGTGATTCTAGAAATCCCATGTAGAAAATGATGGGGATAAAGTATTACCTATAGGTTAACATAATTTTATTCAAAACTTTTTAATGAAAAAATATTCTTCTACATCAATTTAAGAATGTAAATAATACTTATTCCAAAAATCAACATCTTTTAATAAAGTGAATTTACTTTCATTTCCTTATATGTAAATTAAACATTAATGATCAGTTTTTCACATTTTGGTGAATTCTGTCTGATGAATTTAGTGATATGTTCAGAAGTATGTATAAATTTATTATATTCGTGTAATTGGAAGATTTATAGTTGATCTAAATTATTAAAATTATGATTTTTGTTGCTTTGGCATCACTTTTTTTACTGAGTCTGAAGTTGCTAGCAGAAGTACAATGAAAGATGGCTAATTTAATAAACTCACTTTGATGTTTATCAATCGACATTTGATATTGACTCTGAAGATATTGTTAAATACATTAGGTCAGTTAACAATCTCATTTTAGTTCAATTCAGCTTAAAATTGCACTAGTGATACAGATGACTTATGTTATTGTAAAAGGCAATTGTGGAGTACTTTGCTGTAAATTTTTTTGGAGAAAATATGTCAAATGTAAAAACTAAAAATAAATGTAATTAAATTTATACATCATAATATCATCATAAAGGATAGTGAGATGCTTGATAATCATGGTGTGGTTGAGACTGCAAGCTTTTAATAGTGTATAGGGATTACTTGTTAATTACATTTATTTTTTGACGTTTTGTGTTTTACAAAAAATAATAATTTAGGGCCAAGTACTCCACAATCCCCAAATCATGCTATTAACATTGATTAATCATTAAGAATATGTAATCACTGCATATTAATCTAAATGTCTAAGATATCAAATAATTAACTCTATTATATTTAAGCTGGTAAAGAATTATGTTTTAGCGATGACAATTAGTGGCAAAAACACTATCATTACATATTACAAAACATTTACATATTTACACTGCCCTCAATGAGAACACTATATAGTCAAACCTAAAATTAAACACTTTAATATTATTATGATTATAATCAATCATGCATTTCAAACATTGTCATTGGTTCATAATTATATAGGTATATTAATGGTTTTATTTAAATATATATGAATTTTTATGACCTATAAATATGACAAAAAAGAGCCTGCTATTGAAATTCAGTGAGATTTTTTTTAACATATTTAACTTTTTATGTTACTAAAGATTGCTCCTGGTGGTACAGATTCCAAATGTGTAAATATTTTACTGTATGTTTAATAATAATAAAGTTATAGCCATTTTAAGGGGGAAAAATTTGAAAAGTTTTTTTCTGTGTGTAATTTAGGCTCTTGTGTGATTTGAGGCATTATTTCTGTGAAAATTTAGCTAAAAAACATTACTTTTTTTATAAATTAGCATAACATTTATACTTTAAACCTAATGTTTATAAGTTATACATGCAGTATTAAATTTTTTAATATTTTTAAATCATTCTATACACAAGGGGAAAAATCAATAAACTCAGACAAAAATATGGTCAATATTATGTTATATTTTAATTGTTTAAAGTTTAATAAAATCGGTTTTTTTAAATCAATTATAACAAGTGATGTATTAAAAGTTAAAGATTAACTCATAGATTATATATAACATATTATTTTAGAAATATTAATATTCCTAAGTCCTTTATGGCCAAAAAGGGAAGAATCAATAAAATTTGAGCAGAATATATATATTTAGTATTTTTCATTGTTTAATATCTTTGTTTATTCTTCAAGTATTATATCAAATTACACATCACTTGAAAGGTTTTTGTTGTATGTATCAGTTTTTTCATTAAAAAGTATTATTTTCATTTCTTTTTTCACAAATAAAAAAAAACCTTTTGTCAAAAACAAGGATGATACTGTTATATTTATATAATATATTAAAAAATATATTAATTTTATTAAAAAAATTATTTTCAATTTATTTTTATAAATAATGATAAAAATCAATACCTTTTGTTTAAAACATTGACAATGCTATTATATTTATATAATGTTTTTAATGTTTAATAAGATCTGCTTTATTTGATTAATATTAACTAGTAATGTATTAAAAATGAAATATTTAATCATTGATCATATAAATTAATACAAAATATATTTATTTAGAAAAATTAATATTCCAAATGCCTTTTAATTTTTATGCCATGGCCAAAAAGGGGAGAAAAGTCAATAAAATTTCAGCAAAAATAATATCTCTAACCTAGTGTATTATGATTAAGCTTTTTATTTTGATTATTTTGTATTTTTATAAATGACCATTATATGAAAGGTTCTTTTTAAAGTATAATTTAGTAAATGTAGTTTTGTAAAATATATCTTCTCAGTTAAATGTATGTAAAAAGAAAGAAATCAATAAAATCTAGAAAAATATAAGCAATTTATAAACGTGTTCCATTTGATCAGTTTTAATTATAGTTATGGAAGCATTAATAGTTAATAAAGAAATGTTAGATATTAATTTCTCAATTTAAGGTTTATGTGTTTTTGTTTCAAGTAATAAATTACATGACACTCATGTCTTAAATCAGTGGTAACTACATGAATATATTTGATATATCAATATCCATTTTATAACACTTTCAGAAAAATTATTGCTAAGTGAATTTTTGTTTTGATTGTTTTGTTTGACATTATATTGTTTGGGGGAAAGGAAAGGGTGAAGTGATTAAATTTCTATATCCTTTACAAACCAGTAAGTTTTAGATTTTATAGTACAAGTTTCTTTTCCATGTTATTTTTGTTCTTGCTTTAATTCAATTTTGTTTTGCTTGATATTGTATCTTATGCTGGGAAGAGAAGATTTTCTAATGGTGGACATGTTATATAAGATTATTTAAATTAATGATTTTTTTAAATTAATTAAGAGAACTATTGTATTTAAAGGATTATATATAACTGATAAATCCTGAAAGTTTTGCTTAAAGTAGAATTAAAAAAAACAAGTTAGATAGTGGGAAGTAGTTATGTTTATTTGAATTAATGATCTGCAATGATCTACCTTCTTCATGGAAAAATTTTTGGCGATTGTGGAGTTCTTGGCCATAAATTAATTTTTTTCGGAAAAAAAATAAAACAAAAAAATAAATGTAATTAACAAGTAATCTACTAAAAACTGGCAGCCACAACCACACCATGATTATCAAGCAACTCACTATCCTTCACAATAGTATTATGACATATAAATTTAATTACATTTATTTTTGTTTCAATTGTGTTTTATTTATTTTCTGAAAAAAAAAAATTATTTATGGCCAATAACTTCACAATAGCAAAATTTTGTAATACTGACAGTATTACAAAATTTGGCAATTGTGGAGTTCTTGTAATTACTGTAATCTTTATTATACAAATGTAGTTTCTAATACAAGACAAAGTACAAATATCAATAATATACAATAACTGTAAGTATGTATACGGTTTTATATCATTTGACATTTAGCTAATCTCCAAGTTTCCCACATTAAAATAATTTTCGCTTTTTTTTACATTTTTTATGTGTTTATTTAAGTTTTTTTGTTAAGTTTTTTTTACAATTTATTTTAATGTATTTCATTTTGTTTAAAATTTTACCAGTGAGGCACTCTTTTTTACACATCTCCAGGAGCTTCTCTGGTGCCGCATTATACAGACTAACTTTTTTGTAAATATCCTGTATTGGATTAGACATTATTACCACTTCTGTTTTGTTATTTGTTACTTGTGATTCATGTATATGTTTCTTGTTTTGGCGCTTTTTGTTATTTACCCACATTTAAAATAACTGGCATTTACCTTCATTTATAAAAAATATAAAAACAAATAAAATAAATATAACTTATTATGTTTTATTTATATACAAATAATTATTTCTGTTATTTACCAGAATTTTTTTAATTGTTAAAATAATAATACTGTTGGGCAGCTTGGATATTAGCACCTGACTGAACGCATGCATGTACCAACCACATCAAGAATATGTTGAATATGGCAAAGCTGGGTAACAAGGTGTGGAACAGCCTGCACACTACTGGATGGCTATCTCATCCAATTCATGTGGGAGTGGAAGGTTGGTGCCAACCCAATTGGAAACCTTCTGAGTCACATAAGAGGTATTCATGTGTTTAGCTGCATATGTACTAACTCTTTCTTTTATTGTGTATACATTTTATGCTTTTTTATATTTTTATATTTTTTATACTGAAATATAATTGAGTTTAAATCCTTGGCTATACCCATAGTTGTATAAATAAAGCAATAATAACACCATCAGATAAAACTAAGCATCTTATAGCAATGGATACCTCTTCTTATAGAAATATGGTTAAATCTTCTCTGAACTCCTCAGACACTGAAGTAAAAACTACTCAACCAGTCACCAAGCAACTGAAGTTCAACTCAGCTATTCAAAAGATAGCGGACAAATATAAGCCACTAAGCCTCTTCAAACTTTTAACCAACTGCAAAGTTTCCGAACCCTCACCGAGCTTGCCGTATGCCCTGCCCAAAGACCATAAATCTGGACCTCTAAAAGGACGCCCAATTATATCTACGTGTAACTCTATCGTCAGACCACTCTCTCAGCTTATCAGTAAAGCTTTATCGCCTCTTCTGAAATCTGTGCCGGCACACCTCAATTCTACAGATGAGTTTATGGAGTCTCTCAAGAAACAACATCTTCCGGAAAAGTTCTTTTATGGATCTCTAGACGTCTCGAACCTATATGGGAACATTCCACTTCGTGATCAACATCATCATCAGGGCCTCATCTCTATCGTGATAGAATTTTTCGATCGCCATAAAGCTGACTCTTGCTTAGCAGACATCTCAACAACAGACTTCGCTGCGCTTCTTGAGCTCTGCTTACTTGAAGACACTTACTTAATGAATGGATTGTCATATAAACAAACGACTGGCATAGCCATGGGAAATTGTGCCGCACCACCTCTGGCTATTATTTTCATGCACCACATCGAGACAAAGATCATAGATTCTTCGAACGATATCCTCTACTGGAGACGGTATATTGATGATGTTTTTCTGATTTCCACTTCTGACATAAATACTTTAGTCCCTTTAACTAACTCTATTCATCCTAATATTCAATTTACTTACGAAAATCCCCATGATAATAAACTTGCTTTTCTTGATACTTTAGTTAGTTTGGTCAATAATGTTTTTACTTTTGAACTGTTTATTAAACCTACACATAGCGGCACCTGTCTCAGTTTTGATTCTTATGTTCCTTTCTCTCGTAAAAAATGCCTCATTTTTTCTGAATCCCTTCGTGCTAATAAATTGTCTTCCAATCCTAACAGTACTATGTCTAACATTACTAAGATTAAAAGCAAATTTTTGAACAATGGTTACCCTGAGAATTTTTTTGCTAAATTCTGTTATAATC
>JAYRBW010056703.1:0-10930 GCA_036023295.1 Invenusta paracnida | reverse complement strand
TCAGATTGCGAAGGTTCTCCAGATTCTTTCCAGTATTTTTGCAAATGCAGTCAATCCAATTCGTGTTTGGTCTACCTATTGCTATACTACTGAACTTTAAAATAAGTAATATAGATGATAATTTGGTTTAATGTCACGTCTGTCTTTGATTAAGTAAGTGTTCTCGTGATTTTTCCGATTTAATTTTAATATTAATATACATAATCTCGCGTAATTTATAAAATCTTCCCATGTATGTACATTTAAATATGAATTTGTCTCACAAGTTTTGTTTAATATAAAAATTTTTACAAAATACGAAAATATTTTTGCTGCACATCTGAAATTTAAGACAAGTAGTATATTAGCAAATTATGTATAATTGTCGCGTGGAGGTGATTTGCCTCTTATTAATTGAAAAGTATTAATTTAAGACTGTTCCCGTAATTTTTTTTCTTTTAAAAGGTACGATATAGTTTTAATTAACTAGTACATAATTCTGCTTTGATTAAAATCTTCCTGCGTACCTATATAAAAATTTGAAATTCCCTCGTAATTTGAATTATGAATCAATTTTTACGTTGAATCTCCATTCAACGTAAAAATTGATCGAATTTGAAATCCATTCGTAGTTTGAATGCGTGCTCAAAAACGGGTCAGTTTTTGAAATCTCCATGCACTTTCAAATTTAAATGTGTCGTCATATACGCTTCACGCATTATTTGATTAAGATTGATCGGGAAAGGGGATTATGTAAAAAGACACTAAACCTATAATACTAAAATATTTAAATAAATTGATCGCTTATGAGTACCAGTTTTGTAATATGATAGGTACTTTTGACTACATCTATTTATTGTTTGAGGAATTCAAACGAGGGAATTTTGCAGCGTCAGAAATGACAAAGCACAATAACAATATATACCATACAGTAAATTAAGGTTTTTTACTCTATGAGCAATTATAGCTTGTACATAATAAGAGGTTTGAAGATGCAATGTTCTAAAGACGCTACCATTAAATCCATATTTTTTAACTGGCAATAACGGGAACACCGAGAAATTGAAGGATGTTCTTTCTACCATTTTGTAATTGAATTATATGTAGTGGGGGGGGGGGGGAGTGTTGTCGTATTGAAGTCGGAAATGATTGTACTGTCAAAGACTTATAAGTATGGCATCGACATGTAAGTAATATAGCCTGGGGTATGGCCGAACAATATATGTTTAAATGTCGTAGAAGACATACGTTTTCCAGATGACCTAAATATTTATCTGCTTGCAATATATAATAAATAATAATAAACATTGTCGATTTATATAGTGTAGTTAGAATACGAAAAAAGCATACTTGTTTATCAAACAAATTTATTCAAAAAAGAAAACAAAACAACTTGATATTTTTTTTAATACACACCATTCTTTTAATCAAATTGTACTAATAAACACATTATACTCAAATCTTAATAGTACATTTTTCCATATTTCTAACTATCAATGTTTAGTATAGGTATCACGTACGCAATATAATTTAAAGATTGTTTGGACGATAATGATATCGAAATTGAATAACACTATTATTGATAAATTGAAACTGATATCAAAATAAATATCAAAATTCCCTGTCGCTGGCAAATACACCACAAAAAAAGTGTGTCTTAGTCAAGCAGTATATTTGACATAAATCACGTAATTTGTGATAACACGAATGTTTCGTTTCACCCGGGGCGTCTACACAATCTTCAAATTTCAAAGCGCAGTACCAAATGTCTGGGGTTCTTGATTTATTTCGACTGCATGCCTCAGAAAAACATTGTGTGAAGAGTACAATGTAATACATCTAAATTAACAAAATATAATTCCTATATATATATATATAGTATATATATACATATAAGTTTTATAGAATCAATACATTGTGTTAATTAAAATTATGAAAACTTTTCAAGATAAAATATATATCGAATCGTCTTACAAAAATATACCAGCTTTTTATATTTTGTTTGGTCCTCATCACCTGCATAATTTCTAAAATTATAATAATCATTGCAAACATTTTCATAATATATACACTTTATAAATATAAAATATATACATTTTTATTTATAAAATACTTACACATGAAATCCTTTTGGAATAATTGTAAGTACTTAATCAATCAATTAAATAATTTCTCAAATCATTGTACCATTTTAATAAGTACGCGTTAGTAGTGTATGTAATATGCAGTATATCCAATGGAGTATAATAATCGCTGCTTGCTCTATGATATATTATGCTCTATTATGTATAGAATATGCCATAGAATTAAATTAATTATTAATCCTTTTATAAGCATAGATATAGCTTAACTATAAAATTCCTAGATTGGCAAACTAACGTTAAATGCATTAGCGGCAACGGCTTTTTGCGGTAGCTGAATTCGATTTTTAGACACTATCGACTGCTAATTTTATATAATTGATAGGTTTAAACAAAATACTTTTTATATACATTGTGTCGGTATTGTAAATGCATGAATCTTTTATATATATATTGCTTAATTGAAAATACCACAAATATTGTTCCAATATCGAGTATATTTAAAATAAAGTAATAATTAAAATAAATTTTGTAAAAAACAAAATGTATAATACTATTTCTAAATTGAACTTAATACACGAATTATGGTAGGCTTATTATTATTAATTAGGTAAGTGGTTTATCCATAGAGCTATAAATTGATATGGTTTATCCAATATATTATTTACTATTCAAATATAAGTCAATGTTTTAAATTGTTTATATTTTTATCATCAATATTTGTATTAGGTACTTAATAATTGATTAATTTGTATATTTGTTAATTTCCATGGTTTGTATCAGATGAAGCTCGGATAGAAATGAGCTTTAGACCGAGGAGGTGAAGATCGTACTGTGCAGGCATGAGCAGATGTGCACTGAAACGAAGAGATCAATGGAAAGGTCAATCGTTGGAAACAGGTGTTGCCGCCATGTGAGTGTACACATGAAGAGGGGGTTAAAAATTATGTGCAGAAAGAAGCAGAAACCTAGAGAACGTCGGGGTTGGAAGAGGTCACCAGAATGGTACGCCCTGAGCTAGAAAACCCAAATTCGGCGAACCGGACGTACGGAAGTACTTATACGTCGACCCGCCCTACAAGGCAGACCAGTAGAGCGGAAACTGGAACCTAAGAAACCGAATCGGCCAATGGCGAAGGAGGGGGGACATTACCAACTCCGGCAGAGAATACCCCGAAACCGCCACATATGTACAACTTAAAAGACAGACGTTGAGAACCATCCCTGAATGTATTGGCAACCGAGGACAAACAGACGAGCCCGCACAGTACTCTGAAGCGGGATGCCTACTACCTGTTGGAGCAACTGAAGCGGGATTGGACAACCTTCAAGAACGAAGACTGGGCTCTAGTCATGGGACATATACAGCAGTAGATTAGCGACCTCGAAAAAAGAAGTGGGGGACTTCCCTGAAGAGGTTGACACTGTGGAGTGAACAGAGAACGAAAATACGGAGTTACACACTGTGGAAGGGTTAACGAACGCAGAAAAGGAGGCTACGCGAATCATGAGTAGTTAGGTGGTTGTGGGAGCCGAACGAATAGTTGAAAGGATCAGATGGATGGAAAACCAGGAGAAGGTCAAAAAGGAGCAAGAGAAAATGTTGGATACGCTCGAGAAACTAACGGACGAGATTGAGGTGTGGCGAAAGGGAACAGAGGCTAAGTGTTAAGAATGGTTCAAGAAGTGCAAAATGGACGTGAAGAGAAGCCATACAAGAAAGTTATAACTGTGATACTGGACTGCACGAAGGTATTTGACACCGGTGTGGAGAGTAAGATTGATTGTGAGATTAATGTTCCAGCAGTGATGGCCAGATGGTTTTAAAATTTCATTGAAGTAATACAAACAAGAGTTAGAGGGGGAATGTAAGGAGTAAGCTAAGGTCAGGCTGCAAGACGGATTGCCTCAGAAAGCGGTGAGCTGTAAGATTCCTGCTATAGAAAAATTGTTCCCGTTGTGTTTGAACGAATAGGACAACCTGGAGGAGGAGGGAGTGAGGTAGAGTGGTTTTGCGGATGATATCACAATGTTGGCAAGGGGAAGAAAATTGCAGGAGGTGAAGGATAGAATGCAGAGGGCTTTGGACAAGGTGTTGTAGATATGAGTAGTGAGGAGCAAGATCAAGCTGAATACTGCAAAGTCAGAGTGAGATGTATTTACGATTAATGCGAAGTAGAAGAACTGCCAGGTGGGGCTGAAGATGGCAGGTATGGAGATTGGGTGTAAGAAGGAGTTGCTGTAGTTGGGAATAGCGGTGGATACGGCAATGACGTTTAAGAGGCAGACAGAGAAAGAGATTGGAAAACTGAAGAAAAGAGTGAAGGTGATTAAGGCTTTGGCAGGAAGGAGCTAGGGATAAGGAAATGCGGAGCTCATGGTTTATAAGATGGTAGTTGAGAGCTGCGTCTGGTACGCAAGTGCGGCATGGATACCTCGGCTGGCTGGGTATAGAATGGAGGAGATAGAGAGGGCGCAGAGAGAATATCTGAGAACAGTAACTGGGCAGGTAAAGTCAATGCCAGTAAAAGCAGTGTACCCAGAGAATTGACACCAGTTGGAGTTGAGTCGAAGAGGATAACAATGGTGACATACGAGAAGGTGAAGAGAGGAAAGAGGGTATATTCGAAACGAGTACTGTGTGAGATAGAGGAAAGATTTATATTAGCAGCAAACAAAGGATAGGGAAAATAAACGAAGAAGGGTTGTGAATGATTCTCCAAAAGAACTGACAAGAATTCAACAGCAGAAGGAGAGAGCCGTGAAGAAGTATTGCCGAGTCCGGAGTGATGATATATTAAAACTAGTGGAAGAACAGGATAAGAAAGGAGACAAGGAGAGAATCAGATGGACGGTGGAGTTGACTATCAATGAGAGAGAGGAAATAAAAATGAGCATTTTCACAGATGGATCAGTAGACGTAGGGATGAAGTATGGGGGTGTAGCCTGCGTATCGAAGTGAGGAGACAGGGATATTTTTAGGAGGAGGGCAGAAAGAAGGATATGTTGTACGTCTGGGCAGAGGCAGTGGCAATGAAGGTGAATGTGAAGATGATTGAGGAGAAGAATCCTAGGAATGTGATGGTCTGCTCGGACAGCCAGGCTGCTTAGGACTCTGAAGGAGGACAATGTTGGACAGAATAAGAAGATGTAGGAGCTGCTGAATGATCTGTGCCAGGTGGCCGAAGGAAGGAGGGTGACGTTGCAGTAGTTCCCGGCTGTGAATACTACAACACCTGCTCCCCAGACACGTGAAATAGAAGGGAATAAATAGGCAGATCGGAAGGCCAATGTAGCCATCGTAAGATCAAGAAGGGGGGTTTTGTTTGATTGTACCAAGAGGAGGTGTATAGGAGGGTGAGGTATAAGTTGAGACATAAGTTGAGGTTTGTGGAGAGGTTGGAGGATGTGTATGGAGATGGTTAAGATGGATGAGTGGTTAAGTAGAAGGGATCAGGTGGTGCTGGCGAAGCAAGGGGCTGGTCATTGTAATGACATCGTATAGTACCGGAACAGGATTGGCGTCAAGGGGACATAGTGTACGAATGGTGTGGTGAGGTTGAAGAGAAGGATCACTCACTGGCGTGTGTGCAGTGGGAGACCACAAGGAGAGTGTGCAGAACATGGCGAACAAGCACCTCGTGTCATGGTTCCTTCAGAGAGTCACCCAGCTTAACAAAGAGGCCAGTAACTGCAACTCAAATACCCATTGTAGAAGTGGTTGGCATTACGGTGGTTTGAACAACAACAACAACACCCTCACTCAGTATCTAGAAATGTGAATCCGCTTTCTTCAGCATGGATGCAAAAGAAGCGGAATACGACCCTAACATATCGATAGGAGGCATCTTGCTCAAAAGAACTAAACATCGTACCTTCTTTGGCATAACTTACGACAGACGCTTCACATTCTCGGAACACGCACGCCGCACTATAGACAAAGTTCGCAAACATAATAGAATGCTGAATGCCCTAGGAGGGATTAACTGGGGATTTGACCTAGACCTACTGCGTACAACGTACATTGCAATGGTTAGGAGCGTGATCGAGCATGGAGCACCTGCATGGTGTGAGAAACACGGATAACTATGGATAACAGAAACGGACAGAAAAGCACTCAAAGGCATCCAACTAGAAGCAGCAAACGCATAGTAGGAGCATTGAAAAGCTCTTCAGCCGAAGCAGTCCTGGCAGAATCCAAATTACTGAGGCTACAGGACCGCGCTATTACTCTAAATACAATCGCCATCGAACGTAGCAAAAGGTGTCTGGAAGCCAGCAACCGATGGAAACTCGTCAATGAAGAAGTCAAAAGCAGGTTGAAGAAAAGTAAGTGGAGAAGTCCTGCAGTGAAACGATGGAAAGACCTTTTTGGACTGCCCAAAATCCAATGGAAAAGACCAGAATGCCTCCAACCGTGGATGTGTCTCACCAATACCACGTAGGGTGGTATCAAGAGGCATACGGGAGGCATCAAGAGCGAAAAGGTCGAAGAAAATCTTATCCTAGCCAGTAACAAGATGAAAAACAATACCCAGTTTGATTTCAACATCTACACAGACGGGTCGGCCCGATAAAGCAAGTTTTACGGAGTAGCAGCGGCGATCATAACTTAGAGACCAATAGATGAACAAACGACTCTTGAAGAAGGACGCAAAGCTGCAAGACACTTCTACTCGCCCTTCCAAACGGAAATGCTGGCCATCGAAGACGCAATAAACTGGCTCCTAGAAAAGCACGATTGGAAAAGTGCCCAGTTAATCATGGACAGAAGCTCCAGCATTGACGTTATTCAATTCTGGTCTTACTCCACAGACAACTCTATCCTGGCTAACATATGCAAGATCCTGAACCTACTCCATAGAAGAGAGAAACAAATAAAACTTACTTAGGTGCCCAGTCATTGCGGCCTCCCAGATAACGAGGAAGCGGACAAAGCAGCGGGAGAAGCCAATAAACTACCTCAAGAAGACCGAGGATGGCTTATCAACGTGGCCAAAGCACGATGTAAATCTATGGAACCAGTAGGTAAAGCGAAGCACGAACAAAGCTGAAGAACATAAAAAGGGGCCGAATTTAACCACGAAATGGAAGACAAATGGCCTAAAGAAGAAGCTATTGTGGTTAGACGACTAAGAATAGGGCACAGCCTTGACCTCAAAGCGTACAGAAAGCGCATAGGATTGAGCGACGACGACAAGTGCAGGTACTTTGGAGAAGAAGCTGAAACGATCGAACACCAAAATAGAAGATTGCACGGCCCTGTTGGAACTGCGAGAAAACCTAGGGCTACACTCTCTACGTGATCTAGTCGACTTTCCCAACCAAACTCGTAGCCTCCTCCACCACCTCAGGAGGCACCAATAATACATTATAATAAAAGCATCGGTAGTAACAACAACAACAACGGTAGAAAAATACTGTCATACATCAAAGAACACATCTCCTTTGCTAAAAGTGATTTCCTGAAAATAGTATTTCCACTGGAGCTGTCCGATTTAAGCATCCGAATCCGTGTGGGTTCAGGAAGAACCATTGCCTTGAAGATAACATCATGAAAGCCTGTCATAGAATTAATGATGGTTTTCAGCAGAAATCCAAGAAACGTACAGTCCTCAGTCAAAGAGGTTTCTCTAAGGTTTTTACAATGTGTGGCGCGAAGACTTATACATATAACTCCTTGTTGGACTTAAGTTTCCACATAAAGTATGCGTTATGGATTAAAGGTTTCTTGCACAACAAACAGGTAGAAATTGGAGGACGATCGACAAAGCTCAGGGATTCATATTATCTCCACTCCCTATCATTATCTCCATCAATTCAACCAATGATGTCATTTTAAGCAATATGTTAACATAGTCCTGTACGCAGACAGCATTTTGTGTGGACTTTTGATATCTCCATCCATCGTGCTACACGCAATCTTCAAACTGCCCTTATAGATATAACATCCACAACTGTTGTCTGAGGAAGAAGATTGTCATCGAAAAATGGGAGACTAAAATATTTCATATTACCTTAGTCGAAAAAAAGTCTATAGCGCTTGATTTCCTATCGAATTGGAAGTCTGACTATTGCATTCACACCGAATGCTCAGAATCCGATTGTAGCACCAACGGTGGAGCAGCAGCGGTTATTACAATAGGAAACTCAACAGACTATAATTTATCTTTGACCGACGTGACCTACAGTTCATAAACTCCATCTATTCCGAAGCACCCTTACAAATTCCTTCTGAGAAAAACTGCACCCAATCGATCTAGTCATCTACCTCATCACTTTTTGTGGACCCTCGCTCGATCACGATTTACTTGGATAGTTAAGCCTTGCTCTCAGCCCTGAACAACAACAACCGTTTAGCCAGATTTATAATGAACAAATGATCACTAATCTGAGGCACAGAATAATCCTGCAATGAGTACCTGGCCACGCCAGCATTCCGGATAATGAGGAGGCCGAAATATTGGCAAAAATTGCTACCACCGGCAACGAATTTATCAGGCATGTATCTTACAGCGATGACACTCCTGGAATAAATTCGCTGCTGGAATTGTTCAAATTTAGAGCATACCGCAACATTATGGACCCATCTTACGACCGACATTGCCCTCACAGCATCGACAAATTACACAACCTATATAACTGGTTCGGCGATCAGTCTATAGGACAAAAATGATCATCTTCAGAAAAATTAACTCGCCCATATTAGTCTTTTTCACAAACCCGGAGGGTGAGATAAAGTTAAAACAGATGACTGTTTAGTATAGCTCTGCAAAATTTTGATCTTTACAAAAATTTTAAATCATCAGACAAAAGAAGTCAATTAATGTGTGGGATTGCACTTAAAAGAACCTCTCAGTAATGTTTGAAAAATTCAGCCCTTACAGGTGATTATCTCACTTTAGTATTTTCTGACACTGACTAACCTCTTCCTTCTTCTTCATTTTCTACATGTACCGAGAATGTAGATAATATAGATGTAGTACGTACTGTATGCCTATATATAATATTAGTTATTCGGATAATTGCTCACATGTTAATCATGTACCATGACAGAAAGACTAATATTTGATTTATATATATTACTACGGAGTAATGGCTTTTTCTATCAAGTTTGAAGTTACTAATAACCTGTAGAAATATTTCGGTTATAATTTATTTATTTCAATACTTAGCAATTTTTATTGAGAACTACTTTAGCGAGCGCTACTTACTGTTTTTATCTTAGACGATTTAGTCATTAACACAATTATGTTATTGAAGACTAATAAATAATGTCCTGTAATTAGTGAGTAAAGACCTAAAACCACATTAATTCAAGAGAAAAAACAAAATTTTGAAAGATACAAAATCTAATTTACTGAAATGCAAAAAAAAAATTGTAAAAATAGAATATAGCAGCAAAGAACAAAAAGTGTGGCAGATCTATAATGAAAAAGTGTAATAGCAGTAAATGCTAGCTAACACCGATGTTCACGACACCAATCATAAGCGTTGATGAACATGCGTAGCCATGGTGTCGAGTTCTCATTAGCCGACAAATCTGACCATTCAGAGGGCGCCCAAGGCCATTGCCAGGGTAATACACCACGTTCAGGATGCGGCATCACTGCCAAATGGCGTCCGTCAGCGGAACACAGACCAGCCAGACCTTGGGGTGACCCGTTGGGATTGTCGGGATAAGACTCGGTGGGGTTAGCTGTCTCCCCAGATACAAACTGGAGAGCGGCATGGCCGCTAGTCACACAGGTTTGGACGTCCTGAAATTACATAAGTTGAATAAGCTAGGAACATAATTACTTACATAATAATTACATAGGAGTATAATTACTTATATAATTATAACAGCAGGATTAGAAATCAAGCAAATATAACAACAGTGCTGCCACAGGCTAAAATGAAAAATATCACAGTAATATTAACCAGTAGTTTGGCCGTCAATGCCGTATTTTCGATGACATACAACATATTTTTGTGGTTTCTGAATCAACGGAGTATCTAGATTAATATACCGTCGGATGCCAATTTGGCACCTTTTTTTAAATCGATATTTGAGAAATAAGGATATTAGAAATAATATGTAGTAAATTTACGATATAATTAAGTATATTATATATTGAATAATCTAAATAAAACACGCATAATAAATATTTGAACATTTATTTAATGTTGAAATTATTTATTTAATCTTATTTCAACTTAACTTATTAAAAATTGAATACTTATACATACATAGTACGAGTATATGTTGTACTTATTATAATAATTATTAAAAATAGCGATAAAACTGTGAAAATTAACTTTTTGGTAATTAATATTGTTTATTTGGGTACATTTATTAATTAAAGGAAATTAGTTATTATAAAAAATCATGATAATGTTTGAAATAATTTTAGAAAAATTATATTTCAATAGAGTCTTCTTCATCATCAGAAGTCAAATCTATGATAGCAGTTCATTCATTTTGACATCCTTACATCCTTGACATCCGACGTGAGCAGAAAATTGTACAAGCAAGTTTGACCGCAGTACAATGAAATGGAGAGTGCTGCATCTTTTTTCAGACGAACACCCACAATGTATAAATTTAAGAATATCTGGTGGAGTCAAAGCAACGTTTGATTAAATCAGTATTGGCAGTAATGATTTTGACAAATTATCACGTTTCCAGACCTGCCAACCTAATGACATAGTAAAGCGGGACAGCATTCCCTCGGAGTTGGGGCCCCACGCGTGCGTAGCGCAAAAATGTTGACATTTCGCATATATGGAAATGCATCTAAAATCAATTACATCTACTCTCTCAGATAAATTTTCAAGTATTCTGCACACCTTTCATTACTAAATAATTTCCAGCTCATTAATTTCCA
>JAYRBW010056692.1:0-10931 GCA_036023295.1 Invenusta paracnida | reverse complement strand
GATTACGCCATGATGATTACCGATAAACATTATAGTGATTATATATTGTATATACATTTTATTGTTTTGTTAGAAACTTACAACTACTCTGTACATATTATATACATATTATTCGATATAAATAGTAAAATATACAATAAATTAATATCATTATTTTTGGTACCTTTTTTATGGGAAACCCTGTATTAAGCAATTGACAAAATCATTTAGTAATAATTAGATATATTTATGGATGGATACATCAAATATTTTGATATGGTTCATATATATAATTATAGGTATTTCAAAGTTAAATACATTTTAAATATTTTTTCGATAATTCGACAATTTTATTATCTCCACTCTATTATGTCATTGTTTCTAATGCCTTTGTCTATAACAGACTACAACTCAAGTCTTCAAATTACAATCGTGAGACATTCAGTTTAATATTCAGCATATAGATGATAAGACACCAAAAAAACCGTATAAATAAATAATTATATATTGTATTTATTTCAGAGAATACAGACTATTGTCTACGTCAGCTGTGTAGTTGTGATACCGTATTTGCATTCTGTTTGAAAAATCACGAGTCAGTCTTCAAACAGAAATACCAAAAGAGAATTAATTCCGTAAGAAGGTTAAAAAATAACAATGGAAATGCTTTGTTTATGTGATAACCTACTCGGCACACCAAAATGAACAAAAAACGATTGTTTGAGTTGTTATGTTAAATTTATTTCAGTTTCAGTTGAGACTATCTATCTTTTTATAGAAATATATTTCATTGGACAAAAATATACTTATTATTACACAATGGAGTGAACGTTTAGTTTTTTGTGACTTTTATTCAGTATCAGTTCACATATAAGTCAATATGAATGTGTAAAGTTTTATTGTTCATAATACTAAATAAAATCAACAATATTTTTCGAACCTTGTATTAAATTTATTTTGTTCTACAATACAGAAAAAAAGGAAGGAAGTTTAAAATATATAATGTTTATTAATGATAACGTAAATTTCAAGGCCATATTAGTAATATACCTTTACTTTGAAATCAGAAAAATAAACTTTAATATAAATCAAGATAAATAGTTTAACGTGGTAGACCTCTGGCACATGATGTATTATGGCGCACCGGTTTCGGTTTCGGAAACGTCAAGTGTGTGAGCGTATATATGCGCAGTTTCAGTTTCGGTTTTGGTCTCAGTTTCTTGTTCGATTTTAAAAATATTAGTTTGTGTTGGAAAAATGTTAGCGCGCAATTCAAATTTAAAAATACGCGGAAAAATTGTTCAGTTACAGAAGATTTTATAATTATGTGGAATTCAAATTTTATAAAAATAAAAGTAATCGCGCCAAATTTAAATTTGAAAATGCGCGGAAATGTTAAAGATTAGTTATTAAAACAAAACACTTGCGCGCGTTATTCAAATCCATATGGTAAAAAAAGTTAGTTGCGGTTTCAATTTATCCAATATGTAAAAGGAATGCGAGCATCTGTTATAGCTCATTGTACTCTTGCACATGCTGTTAGACAGTCGTCTTCTCGCTCTTTTTTCTGCTCTCAAGATATCCCAATTTATTATCGAGCCACATCATCAACCGGCGATGCCCTCTATTAAAGTGAGCCCTACCGCTGCGCTAAGATGGGAGAATGGACTATTTGTATAGTCAACCTTACAACGCTGCTCTTGACAATGACGCTACCATACTCTTTGGAACTATTTGGTCGACAAGGATGCACAATTGACATGCTCCGACAGCACCATCACAACGGACACATATGTCACCCTGGATACCACTATGATTCTGATCAAGCGAAGCATCAAGAACCCACCCACTGAACACTCTCTCCTGAAGATAGCCTATAAGAAAGTAAAAATGCCGGTGAGCAGCAAAAAAGATTCAACCCGCGTCGTCCAGCTCAGATATGGCTACAACTACTGTATCCAAGAATACCGTTATAGATTCCTATGGGAGGAGAAGGACGAGTGCACGACATGTGGTGGTGAGGAAGAAGACATCAGGCACAACGTCTGAAGATTTTCGGTCAGAGGATCCCTCTCCTCTTTCGACGAGCGCCCAAAAGCAGTGGAAGAATTCGCGCAGCTCACAAAGCCGTGACTTGAAGGCGCAAACAACAACAATAAAAGCAGCAGTTTCAATGGTGACTCCTACTGCTCAGAAGAAGAAGAAGGTGCCTAGGCCCCGCCCAAGAAACCCCCCGTAACTAGTACGAATGCTTTTTTGAAGGCTTTATCAATGGACCAGGGAGTGACATGCAACTGCTGAGAATACAACCATATGTTAATATTGTCATCCCAAACACTAACAATCCTTTTCCTCCTTATCCATCTTTTACTGAGTATTTAGAGATTGATCCAGTACGTTCTATATGCTTAGGAAATATTTATTCAGATATTAATTGCTCAATGTTAGACACTTCTACTCATTGTTGTACTATTATTTAAATGTTTTGTCCATCAATTATACGTTTTATATCTCTCTAGATTTATCTTGCCTCCTTATTTAGCCTTATGCACCCGGGTTAAGATAGAAAAAATAGTCAGTTTATCAAAAAAATAAGTATATTTCAGTTATGAAAATTACAATTCACACAATAATTCTATTAGCTGTGTAGAAAATATAATGAGCCAGAACAGGTGCATATTAGATAGTTCAGATGATTTAGACTAAATTCACAAGTTTGTATCTGCAAATTCATTAAAATTCACATTAATTCACGAAATAATAGACAGAAAACCCTATCATAGCTACCATAGAATGATAGAATATAAATATTTACATCACAATTTTAATGACAACTTAGAATGAGAAAGGAGATGAGTGTGAAAACAAATCTTGTAAATAATCATAAACAGTTTGAAGATTCTGTCAAGATCTAGCGCCCATAATAACAACTTTTCCTGAGTGAAATACATTAGCGTATTATACAGGTTTGCATAATAAAATTTGTAAAGCTGGGAATATCTCAAAAGAATTGATCAAAAAGGTAAATGTAATTTTTTCTTTTCAAATCAAAGATAAACGTTTCAGTTTGAAGCATAGGTGAATCAGGTGAATCAGTAATGAAATTTTCACAACGAAAATCGTGTAAAAATGTATAATTGCTTCCAGATTTATGTTTTAGCCCATAACACGAAATTTTCTACTTGAAAAAATTAAAACAATTCATTTTTTGAAACATTTTATACTATGCATATTGTGTGGTTTTCTCATGTCATGGTGGAAAGTTATATTGGGATGATTAATTGGTTGAAACATTAAATCACTAAAATCACAGGTTGTAGGTAGTTTACATTTACCGTGGATAACATGATTTATACAAGTTGGCATAATTGTGAAATAGCAATGGTCCCTTGTCAGGGACCCTTTTCTTTTTTTCAGTATAGGAGTCACCATTGAAACTACTGCCGCTGCGTCCCCCCGATGGAGGAGTGTCGGTCATGAGACAGACATCATATGGTTTTGGTGATTCCATCGGCTCGTAGCGTATCTGTACGATGCGCAGATTGAGTTTGGTCACGTGTTCTCCATCGCCGTGTTGAACCATGTAGATACCGTTGCAGCGCATCATAAATTGATAGCGGCCCGGTCCACACATCTTCGTAACTTTAATCGCCCGATTGCCTGTCCAGTTAAATCCCCATACATTGTTCGACATCTTAGCCCAGAATATGTCTGAGGTAGGAGAGAAGGTAGATCGCAGCGTGGGTGTGGCCAGGTAGAGGTCTCGCAAAGACTTGGGTAGAGTAGGTAAACTTGTAGCTTTTGTTGGGCTAGAAACTCTATCCAGCCAATGTTGGCCCGTAGATGTTCGCGTGGCTCGTCTGGATGCTATCTCGTCCTTGACCATGGGGAATCCAATAACCTCACCACTCTGGTTAGTGAGTCTTTGAAACTTGTGAAGACTGGAAACGTGAAGAGTATGCATGGTAGCGTAATTGTCCAAAGCAGCGTTGTAAGGTTGACTACATGAATAGTCCATTCTCCCATCTTAGCGCAGCGGTATAGCCCCACTTTAATAGAGGGCATCCCTGGTTGATGATGTGGCTCGATAATAAATTGTGACATCTTGAAAGCAGAGAGAGGATCGAGAAGACGGCCGTCTAGCATGTGCAAGAGTAGAATGTGCTATAACAAATGCGCGCCTTCCTTTTATACTGTTTGAGAAATCGAAACGGAAGCTATTTTTTTCCGAAACCGAAACTAAAATGTTGTAAAGTTTAAATCGATGCATGTATGTTGACAATAACCACATAAATTTTCCTGCCATATGGACTTTCGAGTGTCGCGCGCAAGTGATTTGTTTTAATAATTAATCTTTAACATTTCCGAGCATTTTCAAATTTAAAATTCGTGCGATGACTTTTATATTTGTAAAATTGTTATCCCGCATTATTATAAAATCTTCCTGAAATTAAACAATTTTCCGCGTATTTAAATTTGCATGGCGCGCTTACATTGTTCCAAACTGAGGCTGAAACCGAAACCGAAACTGAAACTGCGGATCTATACACCCCTCGCACTTGCCGAAACCGAAACCGGTACACGATAATACATCTTGTGCCAGATGTCTACCTCGTTAAATACTACTAAGTTAGCTAATGTATAGGCCATATAAAAAAAAACAGTTGTTTATAACTAAACGTATTACATTTTTTATCGTAACAAGTATTAAATAAAATATATACTTTAAATAATGTAAAAATAAGTTCTGAATCAGTTATAAATAGCAGCCATTATTTTCTACTACATTTCCCATGTGTTCCATCCTCTCGTTGAGTGCTTTGCCCATGCGATTCTGCGTAAAATGTGGTAAATGTTGATTCAGAAATTCTGCTATATCATCAGGTGATACAAAATCATTACGAAGTGCTTCTAATCGCGGTATTATAAACCTGTCACATAGATTCACGTCAAGCGAATATGGTGGTTGGCGAAGCAAGTGGATATTTTCTTCTTCAAAATGTTGAAGTGTTGCTTGAGCCACATGAGGCCCGGCATTATCTTGTTGTACCTACATGTAATGTGGAAGTATACGTTGTTCATGGTTTTGGTTCTGAAAACAAGTCGTCGTGTTTTCAATAAATTGTATGTATATCTGGGCGTCTATTGATTGACTGATAGGCAATATTTCATAATAATGGCTTCCCTTTTGTGATACTGCCATTATAACGTGATTTTCTCTTCATGCTGGACCTTTTAGCGGTCTGAATTTGCTGTACATCTCCAAATGGTTGTACCCAGGCGCTAATTGTATATTTTACAAAGTTGGCTCTGGTTAATTGTGTTGGCATTACTTTGAACAACTCTATAGATATTAGACTAAAATATAATGGTAAGCTATCAATAGGAAAACCACTGTTTTTTTTATGTGGCCTATACATACATACCTACTTTCAAATAGCAATGCGGCAGTTTATAAGTTGGGTTTGATAATTAAGTTATTTTTTATCATAACTTTTCACAAGTTATATTTAGTGATATTATAGTAGTCTCTGGTAATGATTACAAGAATAAAATAAAGTTTATATCTTAAGCTAGTCAGCAGTTAAGTTACATGGCGCATCCAGTCAAAATTAGCGGTCCACAAGGTCAAGCCTGCGTCAAACCGGCTTGACGAGCTTATCGATTGGATTGATGGTTTGGCTTGATAGATATCAAACTTGTAAATATCTCCTGTCAAACTTAAATCGTAATGGTTTAAAAATGCATCACTTGATAAATTTGCAACCGTGTATTTAAAGATGTTATCGATTCTGAGTGTTATTATTGTTTGTGCAAAGCGCATGTTATTTCATCAGGCCGACTTGAACGTGTGTATAAGATATAGCATGAAAGGGGGATGACGCAATACAATATTAAATACACGGATAGGATAGAAAAGAGGGGATTAAGCGAAAGGGAGCGGACAAGCACGAATACAAAATCCAGGAAATAATTAGAATAATGAGAAGTAACACATAATCATAATCGCGTTATACACAAAGTTTAGGTTTAATTAAACGATCAGGCGCATGCTGCGGAATCAATATCTTGTGACAGAAAATTGTGCAGACTTCCAGTTTGATTTGTTTATGATCTACATGTCATATTAGATGAATTTTGAAAAAATGATCAAATCTTTCAGCAAGAGCTTTTTAAAATATAAAAAATCTGAAAACAATATCGTGTGACTCAAAATTATCCAGACTATAGGATTAATGTTTTATGTCAATGATCTACATATTATTTTAGAAGAATAAATAGCAATTATCAAAGTTTAAAGCCAGTGGTATTTGATATATGTAGGCTTAACATTGATAGAATAAATTATTAAACAAAACTATTAAAATATTATTTTGTCTATAAGTAATAATTAGGAGTACTAAATAGTGCAATATTTATAATTGTATCTACTGTGTAAACCGTGATATACGTAAGTAGACGTAGTATTATATATTGTATACTACAAGTATTCATCAATAACTTTTTACAGTTTGTGAACTAAACTATATGATCAATAATTGTAAAAGTATCACCAAATATATCGCTCTCACATTATAGTTGCATGTTATAAATAAAAAATAATATTGCAATGTATTCACTAACTTTTATAAATTAATACTTATTCATTGTACAAGTGTACTATCTTATTTAATTCATCTAGCGTTATTAATAGCATGCTATTTATTTTGATATATTACAGTTGCTTTTTCCAATGTGTAACATCTTGTTTGACAAAACCTAAATGGATAACAAACAAGTAGATAACATAATTATACTCTTAAGGCAGTATATTTACTTTGTTTTATGAAAGACAAAGAAATGAGAACTGTTACAAATAACAATAGTATATCTTACAATCAAACATTATGTAGTACAAGGTTGAATAGACTAGTGCTTACTAATTGTATTATGTTGATCGTGTCGACTAATGCTACGAGACAATATATGCGATGTATATTCACCAAATAAATTGTACTTTTTTAGCATTTGATAATAGGAAAAGTACAGTAATAACATGTAAATATGTTTGTATTATTATAAAATAGAAAGTTGCACAATTTGAATCCTAACCATCAATTGTAAATAAACTAGAGTCTACAAAAATAGTGTCGTTTAGTTCGTTAAAAACAATTGTGTCTGTCTTTCATGAAAAATGGGGCGTAACCTTAAGAACACCGGCTAGGCCTTGTTATATTTTTGTTAGGTGAACTATTAAATGATGAATAAGATAAAATATAAAAGATGAAACATAAGCTGCTGAAATAAAAGTGTATTTGCACAAATTTTCGGAAAAGGAACTTCCCTTATCGAGTGCGATAAAATATTATTAAAACAGTGAGACAGGGTATTAAATAGTACAAGGTGACGTAATAGGATGAAATGAAGTGTATGTGTATAATTATAGATGTATGAATGAAAAGAATGTATACAGAGAAGAAGGCTATATCATTAAATAAGAAAAGGTTGCGTAAGAAGATTAAAAGTGCACACAATTGATTAAAATAAAAAAGTTTACTAGTATAGGGCATGTAAGCAGTAAAAAATATAGTAAAATAAATATACTAGGGAGAGCACAGAGGATTGTTAGGAGAATAAGGATTAATAGATAAGGTGTATTAGTTCGTCTCGTTCAAGTTTACTATTTATAGCAGGTTTGATTTTGGAGATCCAGATTGTTTCTTTAAGGCGCAGATTTATAGTATTCTTGTATCTTGCAAGGATAGATGGAGTGTAAGGTGACTTGCATACTTGTGTTGTTTGAAAATGGAGCTAAAAGAATTCTGAGCGTGTTCCTTGTATCTTTGATGCAATTTTCTGATTGTGCTGCCGATGTATTGGAGATCGCACTTAGTGCACTTTAATGAGTAAACGCAGTTAGATTTAAGGCATAGACCGCTGTTTAACTTACAATTAGCCAGTACGCAATTTATCTTAGTTTCCGCTTTTTTCTATTGTCTGTAGACACGCACAGGTAGATCTTGGGTTTTGAAAATCTTCTTTATTTTAGAGTCGATCGAGTCAGAGAGGAATGGAACATTAAAGTAGGCATGTTTGATTTCTGGGTTTGTTTTCGTTTTTTTCTTTTGTTTTTTCCTTTTAACGATTTTTGGATTTCACTTTCACAGTAGTTGTTAAGGCGTAGGAGATGTTTGAAGGTTTCAGTTTGTGAGATTTTGTCTGAGTTATTTGAGCATCTATCTATTCTTCTTGCTAGTTCGTTTGTTGCGATGTTTCGTTTCGATGTGGAGGTAGGGCTGAGTCAGCATGAGGAAAAAGTGGTTTTTTTGTTTTATTTTGGAAAAAGTTGAAACTGACGTTGCCGTTGGTGTCGATTGTGAACTTGAAGTCTAAGAGGGCTAGGGTGTTTGTTTCATCCGGGTGTTCGATTTCAATGTTATAGAGGGATGTTGGGAGTTGAATGTTTCGAAGATGCTTCACTTCTAGAGGTTGTCAGGATGCATATGTCGTCTACGTAGCGTCTGTAAATGCTTAAGTTCGTATTGGTGTGTAGTGCGTTCGCTTCTGGAGTACCCATGAAGAGGATGGCTAGAAGGCAAGAGATGCTGCTCTCCATAGGGAGACCGTTAGTCTGTCTGTATATATGTCCCTTGAATTCGAAATAGTTATTTTGGAGGATACACTTTATTCATTTATTAAATGATGGTTATGGTCGTTCAAAAAGCTTATATTTTTTATTTTCAAGATATTGGGGTTTGGACAATTTTAAACATTTATAGATGTTATGCAAAAGAAAAGTAATTTTCCGTAGATTCCAAATATACTATGTTACTCAATTGTTTGCGAATGATTATGACCGGTGTTCTCATGGCATCTTCCAAATAGTGATAATGAAAAGTTTCTCTAAATATATGAATAATATGAACATCAGGACATCAGTAGGATAATGGACCTACATTATTAGGTCATTTTTATATTTTATCAATCACGTCTAACTCTCAGGGAGAGACAGCACAGGACTTGATTCGACATTATTAAGTCTCATCAGAGAAGAAGAATGGTTAGACATATCAGATGAGTCCACCAGATGACCAATCAATTTTACATTTATTGATCCTTGTAAATTTCGTACACAAATGTTAAAAAGAGATCGATGAATAGCTTACTTTAGTATTATTAAGACTCCGTTTAACATTATATCAAGGTTTACACAATAGAGAATTAAATAAATATTACACTAATGAACTCTATGTTTTATACCTTAAAATGTATGCCTGGTGAACTTATTATTGACAGAAGTATAATTTAATAATATGTACTACTTATTAATAATATTGATTTTTGAACTTACTTATATATAAAATACGCTCACTGAAACAATTATAAATTTCCATTTTATAATGTACCATTATATGTAGATCTTTAAAATACAAATTATAATAGCCGATAATGTTTTCTAGACGAAAACTTGTAATTTTTAAATAAATTATTACATAAGTAGTATAATCGATTTTAAGCATATTTTAAAAAGTACTCGCTTTAAACTTTGAACATTTAATTTTAATCATCTAAAATGACATGTAGATAAAAAAAATCAAATTAAATACACGGCCCATAGTTTATGGACAAATATATTTTTTTTAATAATTTATAAAATAAAACAATGATTATAATTAAAAAAATCGATTGATAAATTTATTTTAAAAAGCTTCCGCTTTAAAATTGCTCTTAATTCATCCTAGATATAACATGCGTAGATCATAAAATATAATACAGAAGTCTGTACAATTTTAAGTCAAAAGATATATATTCGAGAACACGCTGAAGAAAGTCTCTAGGATCGATAAATGAAATGTATAGTTTGAGCGGTGGAAAACCGAATAATAGTCTGTCTCAAATATGTTTCTGAGAGCGTATTGCATAAAATGCTTCGTTATAGAACCGGCTGGCGAATGGGTTTAAAAATTTACACACAAAAGCCAATTAAGAATGTGTTATTAAAGGATAATTTAGTAGAACATTAATAGATATTATTTATGATTTGGATAGGCAGTTATTGTGATATAATATGCCCTCCCTAAAATATTGACCCTACGTACTATATTACGGAATAGTAATAATCAACAGTTGTGTTCAACTAATTTTTCAACAAGTAGTCTATTTTTTAAATGTGTTTCAATATATACAAAACCATCATTATAAACCGTATATGCTATACACTTCTGTGTTTGGTATATTATCTAAAATACTACATCTCGGTATTTGAGCATCCGATCACCTTGAACTTATGGAATTCCTTAGCGGAGGAATTGGCGAGCTATCGTTGTTTTGTTTTATAACACTCCATCGGTAAGGAAATCATATAAGTTAAGCTTACCTAAATTAAAACGTTTTACATAACAAATAATAGAATGTATTGAAGATAAGTAATTCTGCCTCTGCTCTGTTGGTTGTCAAAATGAGTGCATTATAGACGTATCTTTAGTACAGGCATGAGAGTAGGATATATTACATAGAGCAGATTTCTCTCTGGCATACATGAGTATAATCACAATCATAGAGGGGTAATACCAAGAGAGTTCACTTAGTGCATTTCAATGTATACATCTGTCAAAATTGACAGATAAGGTTATTTGACCATGTATATACTTAGATTTCGAATTTAATTTAAACATGCTCTAAAAAATTGCCTTCCTTATTTATTGTAACGTACTAACTACTTCATTACCATGAAAAATGTTTACTAGTACATTTTTAATAAAAATCCATTTTCATTAAAATTTTATTAAGTAGCCCAGATCAAAACGAAAATACTTAAAATAATTATATTTAACAACACGTTCTATAAATTAAATTAAAAAATAACGTCATCATAAGTTGATAAAACAGCAGTCAAAATCTACTCATTTAACCAGAAAGACGGGGAAAATAAAAATAGAAAAACAAAAAAGAGAGACAGAAAGGGTAACTAT
>JAYRBW010056681.1:0-10932 GCA_036023295.1 Invenusta paracnida | reverse complement strand
AATAATACCTAATAATAATAATAAGCATTTATTTGTGAATCAAAGTAGGTATATTAATAAAAATCTTGTACAGCAAGGGATAAAAAGTCAATAAATGTCAATTTATTTAATAATTTGGCTGGTTAATAATATGTATGGCACACATTTATTCTGTCAACTCATTACTATTAATAAATAATTAATTAAACACCACCCTCAAAAGATGCTGCCTGTGAATAAATACTGTACAAAAAAATTGCTTGTCTAAATAAAATGCTGCAGTGTTTATTCAAAGATATTTGGTTTTTGTGCCATATGAATGGATGGAGGGATAGTTTGCATCACTATAAATGGCTGATTCTATTATGGTTCATATTTGGTTCAGTGCCATATGAAAGGATGGAGAGTTAATTTACAATAAATTGTTTAATTAACATCACCATAAATAGTTGATTCTATTAAAATTATAAATAATTGAATATATTAACAAATCTTAATATCATTGTTATATATTAATACGATAAAAATATTATTTTGATAAAATTAATTAATAATATTCCCTATTTTTAATCTTTCAACACTATATATGTAGTAGGGGTTATATAGATTATTATAAACATCCAGTAATACAAGAGTAAATCTATTTTGCAATTGCATTTGGAAATAGGGATAATCTAGTAGTTCCAAAAAAGTAAATTATAATATATTAGGATATAATTAGTTTAAGTATATTATCCTTTAATTTATTTAAGATTAATCAGTATTATTTTAGGAATACATTTTAATTATTTTTGGGAGGTAGTGGGTACCATTACAGGTTTGCAACCTGCAAAACCTGTAAAAGTCATGCAAAATAAAAATACCTGCAAAAGTCATACAAAACTGCAATGCAACCTGCAAACAATTTTTGTAGAAATTTTGTTGTTGCTATTAGCAGCCACTATGACTGCAGGGAAATATACTCCCCTGGCATGCTGAGCTGTCATAAGGTAAGATTGACAGATTTTAAACTTAAATTTTGCTAAGTACAGTTACTATGACTGCAGAGAAATTAAGAAGCTTTACTTAAGAGAAAAAGTAATGAATTGTCTGACAGTGAAATAGAGCAAAAGAAGCTGCACCAACAACTTGATGTCCTGCTAAGTGTAATTTATTCTTTGAAGAAATAATTGTTATATTCATTGTAAAATGTATGTAACTTCTAAACTACCTACTTTGTTAGCACCATTGACAAAATTTGGACATCATATTTATTGACTTTAAGATAAATGTTATTGATTCCAGTGTACAGCAACTTTTGTAGCACTTTTGTAGCAGTTTTCAAGTGAACTTTGACAAGTCTGATTTAGTGTATAATCTGTTAGATTTATGACAAATCTGTGTTCTCTTGTTAGATTTTGACCACCCTATTTTTAATTTATCTGTTTAATATATGTTAATCTTTTTCTATGTAAATAGTCTTGACATCTTGACAATGGTAAGGCTAACATTTATGTGTTTAAAATTAATATCAGATTAAATGATATTTTAATTAATTTCATTAAATTAAATATATCTATAATTATGAGAATAATAGATTACATAAAAAGGATCTTTCCTATTTTACCATCATAAAAATATAGCAAATATTTTTGTACTTTATTTAAGGGTGCACTGCAAATGCTTTGTATTGACTGACAGTTGCTTCTTTAATAGGACATTGTAACATGACAGTATATAAGCTAATGGAATTTAGTCAATCAAATCTATTGAAACATTCAAAATGACAATATTATCAAACAGAATTACAAGGAGAAGAGAAACAAATGAACACCATCACAATGACAACAATTTATTAGAATTTCCCAAGGCCCATTGTCTGAGTGGCCTGGACAGTTTGAGCTCCTCCAGCACGATCCAAGCATTAATCACTAACAACCACCTATGTCAATGTCAGCAGCCACTGAAGCTGTGAACAATGACCAAGTCTCATGAAATGTTGACTAGTCATTAAAGCACTAATCTACAACTTATACCAAACTTTATAACCTCTAATGTCTACAAAATTAACCACAAGCCCTTCAATATAGAATACCATCCTCACATCTACAACACATTCTACTTCTCCACCTTTTATTTTATGAATTATCTGTTATATTATTATAAATAATCACAAGTTTTATATTAATAATTATGGATTGATATTTTAATTTGTATATTTTATATAATATTTATAAATGTTACTCTCAAATAATTTTAGACTGTTTTATCTTCAATAATAACCAATTTATTGCAGTTAATTAAAGGAAAATCATTAATCAACCTCAAGAATTTAATCTACCTTCCATTTATAATAGCTTATTATCTTAAACATCGCTTCTGCCCTGCCTTGTGTGACTCTTTTTACTAACTGCTTGTGTATATAGTCAGTTTGTGTGCTCCTTCCTTTGTCAGTTATGTACAGTTTGTAATTATCTTTTATACAATCTCCATTGCTTCACCTGGCTATCTCACTTACCACTTATACTGTTATCAGTTTCTGTAGGCAAATATCAGAGAAAGGCAAATGTATAGTCTGTTGAAATAAATTGGAATCAATTTCATTCATACATTGCAGAATATCCTTTTTATTTTTCATTATGATAAAATTAAATGTTTATATTAAAACATGATTACAGATGTTTTTAAATTATATCTCAGCGTTAGTAGAAGCAGATTATTTTTACAGTAATTACTGTTGATTTATTGACCAGTAACATTTCCTCGTTCTATTATTACCTACCTGCCAAACGTAGTATCTCCATAAATAGTACCTAATTAAAATATATACATGTTCCTGTATCCATTTACAATTTAATTATCTAATATTTTTGGTTGACATGGTGTATATAAGTAACATAATGTAAAAATACCTTAGATAAAGCAAATTGCATAATATAGTACAACTTTTATTCACAATGAGTATTTTACATTCTAATAATAATATAGGTATGTGTAGGTAGCTTACCCAGTATTATATATGTATTACAAATAAAACTCTTCGTAGCTAACTCCTATGTTTCCTCTATTGCTTTATTCTGTCTGATTTCACTATTCTGTTCTGTGATTGGTTGATTGCAGTTCACAATGTCTCGACCTCTCCGATTGGCCGCTAATCTCAACTGGCTCTTCCCCGAGGTTGGACCCAACCTCCTTGATCGACTCACAGCAGCCACAAAAGCTGGATTTACTGCCATTGAAATTGGCTGTCCTTACACATGTCCACTGGACGAGTTGGCATCTGCCACGGCCCGTTGTCATAGCAAAGTTGTACTGATCAACTCCGTTGCTGGGACGACTGCAGGACTGGCTTGTTGCCCTGGCAGAGAAGAAGAATTTCGCCGAGAGTTGATGGAGACTACTCTGCCTTACTGCCGAGAGCTACATTGTCCTAGGTAGACTTTTGATTGAATGATATATTTCTACCAATAAACAAAAACGCGATTTGCTATATACACGCACTACTACCTTTATATAAGAGGCGGCACATGATCATACAAATTTAAGTATTTGTGAAAGTAACTAAACTTAAGATTTATTGAATATAATTTCATCGGCTTTGAAATTTGTGTGACGGAATGTGGTATACTTTCTGTCTGAAAATAGATGCAATGCGTTTGCCGCTTAAATTATTTTTTTAAACATTTCAGTGCGTGAAATATTTTGAAATTATAGAAATACTTTTAGGTTTCAAATGACCTAAACGTTATAATTTAGCTAATTTTTTAGGAAATATTTGCTTTATAAAATCGAGAGGATACTTAGCGCTGACTTAAGGTGCAAATGAGTGGAATTCTATTTTTAGTCATGACGTCATTCCGTCAGCTAGATTTCCAGTTTGTGTGTCAAAACTGCAAAGATTACTGGCTATAGTTGCTCCAACAGTTACTTTGATTTCTGTGTGTTTACATAGAAGTATTTAAATAATACTTTTAGTGTGATCCAATACTATTAATATTTCCTCTTGATTCCTATTTAATTCAATCAGAGTACACGTGATGGCGGGTCGAGTCCCTGACAATGCGACATCTACCGCCTGTTGGAACACCTACATTGAAAACCTTCGGTTCGCCTGTTCTACACTGGCCAAGGTGACTATTTCATATAGTATAACAAGTAGTGTTAGTTAGTAATATCTTTTAATGTCTCTCTGAGTGAGAATTTTGTTAAAGGATGTATTTCTAATTTTTAGGTGAACATGGTGACTGTCATGGGTTTTATCTTTTAGGGGGTTATGTGTTTCAACAAAGATCATGTCGAAATTATGCCTAATTCATTTGTTTTGCTTACTATTTATTCTATGTATGTCAACATTTATATCGACTAGAAATTAACATTTTACTGTAGCATAAACTTTTTTTTTTATATAACAAGCTAAATTTCCGCATTTATTTCGTATCTATTTATGTATGTTTTTAACTTTAATTTTATTGGCTTGTTTAGGTCATTTTTTGGTATATTTCTACATTTAATAAGTATATTAGATTCTCGATATGTACTTAACTACCAATATTGTATATTAGTTATTGCCAAATTTTTCTAGCATTCTTAAATTATGTTGGACATTATTTTAATCTGACCATCCAATTTTATGTCATATGAGGCCTTCAATTTAAGGTCAATGATTTTTCTTAATTCAATGTTTGTGTTTACCTAATTATTTGCATTAATACATTACATTATTCAGTGTATCTAACATGAAGTATTGCTATATAAAAGAAGTTCTAATTATTAACAAACCGCACTGCACTTATCCGATAGGATAACATCGAGGTCGTCATAGAGGCAATCAATACTCGAAAATCTGTGCCCGGATATTTCTTAAACTCCCCAAGTAAAGGCAAGTCAAGTCTCTTTCTTTGTGTTTTATTGTGTCAATATATATGCATGCATAAATAAAGCTTTATTATCTATAAAATTAGGGTTAAATTTACCTAATTTCTTTCGTCGTTTAATGGCAACTCAGCTAGTGTAGTGACTGTTTTGAATTCCTTTATTATATTGTCTTATGTGTCTACGACTTTCCATGCTAATATAAGTATATATTCAGTGTTTCTTCGACCAAAAGCCGCGGCTTGTGTATTTTACACTACATATTTTTGTGGTTCGGCCTTTATTTCACTGTATCAGAATTTAATGCTGCGTTTATTTAATTTGTAAGAAAGAACACTCCGGAGGTAGCGAGCGCAAAACAGGTTGATTTAATGGCATCTCGGGCATTCATAGACTGAAAGCGTACAGATCTAGGTAGATTAGTGGATAGTTAGTGAAAAAAGAAGTATAATTTGATGAATTGATGGTTTTAATGTACACCATTATAGTAGCACAGAGAGAGCTGGAGAAACGCGCAGTTTCGACCTATTCGTACTTTAAGTAATAATTGACATTAGCAGTATGAAATCACCAATTTATATTACTTCTTTCGCAATCATACTGAATTTTCTTGGATTTTTCTCTTTTCTTTAGATGGGTATCGTATGTTTCTTTAATGGTTAATAGGTAGATAGTTAGGTGATATTCAACTTTGTATTTGTAAAAGTTTGAGTGAAGTAAAATCCAATAAAATTATGGTACCTAAATAAAACTAAAACGTTGCAGCATATAGAAATATGGTAGCTTGTATGTGTAGGTGTTGGGTGCTATATTTTACACTTTAATTTTTGAGTTATAGACGGAAATTATTGAATATTTTTAATGATTTATTATTGTAAGTTATGTTTCTGTGTAATATTCTACCCAATGTTTTGGCTTAAACAATTTGAGATTTATTTAGCAAGGTATACATATATATATATACGGTAGTATATGCATAAAATTAAATTATTAACGCTTTAAAAGACCAGTATTGCAAGTATATTCAGTAGTTTTTGTTTTCATATTTCAGCATTAGAAGCGATTAAAGCCGTCGCATCACCAAACTTGAAACTTTTATTGGTGAGTATAATGTGAATACAATGTTTCCTTTATTATTATTAGTCTTATTAATTATTGTCATTTAAATGTTATACAGTAAAGTCTCTCTATAACGTACCTGCATTATAACAGACTTTTCACTATAACATACTTTTTTTTGTAGAACCTATAACTTTTTCCTATCTTCTCCATATTAAAATATTTAGCTATAACGGATTCCTTTTATAACAGACTTTTCGCTATAACAGACCAATTTTTTGGTCCCGTTTCCTATCTTCACTATATTAAAATAATAGGCTATAACGAACTCCAAAATTGTGCCCTAAAGCGTTGTAAACAAAAAAAGATTACCGACTTTTTCAGTGATTACTTGACAATTTTTTGTTTCTCATAGTATCATACATTTACTACATAATATATTGTTCTATTCTATACATACTAGTATAATGTTTAGTATTATATGTATTCATATTACATTGGAAAATGTTTTTAAAATAAATTCTCTATCCTACTCGCTATAACAGACTTTTTTCTTGGTCCCTTAAAGTCCGTTATAGAGAGAGTTCACTGTTGGAGTAATATATTTTCTAAGATAACATTTTTTATAATGCTCATTTAAATAAATATTAAAATTTTTGTTTTATTATTCGTAAAATTATTATTTTTAAACCTGTAAAGCAGGATAATATTTAAAAATGTAACAAACTAGTAATAAACATTGGTTGGTAGATAAAGATGGTTTAGCTTTAGTTAAATTGTTCTTAGAGAATATCACGAACTCTTACAATGTAATGATTTTTCCTATGTTCCAGGACATCTTTCACTTGCAGATGATTGAAGGATGCCTCTCTCTGAACATCGAGTCTTATCTGCCACATGTTGGTGAGTGTCTGGGCGTTATTAAACACCAAAGTCGAAGGTTTGGATGTTGTTATCATAGATATTTAACTAGTATACTAACACATATGTGTAGATGGGCATCTGAAGAAAATGTATTGCACACGCTGTAGTAGCGAAGGATTTACGCCAAGGTTTGGCATCTATTTTAGCTCAATGCGTAGGTATATAAATTAATATGATTTTAGCACGATTCGCATGATTTTGTATCGGCAAAACTAGAGATAAAGTTGCTATCGCGGAAAAACGTGTTTATTGTTTAAGCTATACGCCTACAAGTTACATATTTGTGTGGCTATCTCTAATTTAAGCGAACATTTCTATAGATTTACATTTCATATCAGAGCTTTTTTATCATGTAGATTTTGCCCATCGGAAAATCTGTATTTTTTTTTACTGTGTTAAGTATTCAGCAACCATTTCTTGCCAACCCTTGATCAAAACGAGTCTACTACAACGCTACCGATTAGATTTCCTATCTAGTAGTTAACATCTATGGTTGTTATTGAATAAAACATGTTTCATTCTCTCAATAGTTTTAAAAGATAATTAGCTTATAAGTCAAAATTAACAATCAGAAGAATTTTTCATCCAACCATCTTAGATTGTATTATCCACGTATACGTTATGTAACATTTAAAAATGGTTTAAATAAATTGATACTGCAAAGGCAATATCGCATCAATGAAAATGGTAATAAAGCCGTCAAAAGTATTTATAAGTAAATCGGTTTAGCAGTCTATCTATAACGTGTTCAATTATAGATGTAAGACTTTCTACTTTACTACTTTCTACGTCTTTGCTGTTAATTTACCATTTATATAATCTTTTGATAATCCCATGGCAGTTATATCTATTAATATAACAACATTTATAGCGAAAAATAATTTTGCGCTATTTGAGGATGATACTCGTTTATGTTTAATCCAGCGAACAATAGAGACATGACATTGGCTGGCTAATATAAGCTTATTATGTCTTTACTTCTTTTCTTTTTAGTTGTCTACTGTATTTGAGTAGGACAAACATAAAATAATCTAAGGCTGCCGGCCAAGATGTCCGAATGAGGTATTAAAAAATATATCTCATTTATTGTTTTTTTCTCCAAAGTTGTGCTCCAGGGCTGCACTAATTGGCTATCGCTCTCGGTTTCTCTTACTCGCTAGGTCACATCCAGATCGCCCAAGCCCCCGATCGAACTGGACCCTTCCAGCCCGGTGAGATCAACTACGTATACCTGTTCACTCGTCTCCAGCAACTCGGCTACTCGGGCCATGTTGGTCTTGAATTCAACCCAGTTGAAGGTATAGGTGTTGCGCTTAATTGGTTTTCTCTCTTGAATTTGGAGATTTTTATGTCCAAATAGGATATTGTTGAGATTTCTTCTGTCAAGTCTAACAGCTGTAACAATTCATCATATTATAGCTCAAGTTTTGGATTAGGGTATTTACATGGTTAAAATAAAGGTAAGTGTTATGCAAAATTGACAAACAGGAAAGCTTTTACTTAAACAATCACATATTATTAATAAATTTGTTGTGTTAGTTAGATTGTATCATAGTAGGAATTGTTCTTTATTTTATATAGAAAGATCATTTTATTGTTGTAAGTGTTAAATACACTTTCTAGTTACCATTGATTTTTTGGATATTTTTGTCCAATTTCATTGGTCTATGTATCTAATTAATTTCAGGATCTACTTCAACGGATCTTACCTGGTTCAAAGAAAATGGCTTCCTATCGTGTGAAGATGACAAGAATCATGAATCGTGATCAACTATTATAATTATACATATATTTATCAATAATTTTATCTTATCAGGTGTATACCTATTGATAGAACGATTGCAAGTGTAAATTATTTCAACTTCTTTTGGGCTTTCTCAGTATATTTGTAAATCATGCAAACACACTTCCAGTTGTCAAAATAATGCATTATTTTCTATAAATCTTGTTACCGTTGACTCTTTTGGATAAATTACTTATCTCATTAATTGATTTAATCTGTATATATATATATATGACTTTTAAATGTTCGGTGCTTTCAATATGTATATATTGATTATATACAACTTTGGATGATGGTTATTATAATAGTTAATTATAATGAATGATTTGTTGTTTTTACTTTTTTTGCACTAATGCCAGTTATTAATTGAGTAATAAATATGTAATTATAGGATACTGCCATAAAAATGATTATAGCCACTTTTAAAGTAAATATTATTCATATATTTTTGATAATGTACTAACATAAATAATGCATATTTTATATAAAAGGCATTATGAGTGTCAAAATAACGACATATTTGTATAAATAACATTTACTTTTATTTGAACAGAAGATTATTAATATTTCAGATTAAACATTAAATTCTTGAAATATATTAAGTTAAAACACAATTTAAAGATTCGTCGGATTATATATTATATTCACTTTATAATGGAAATATATTGTGCTGAAAAGTGCACATTATAGTATACTGCATATAAAATCCGTTTTAAATTTCTTGAATTTAATAATGAAATAATCTGGCAATATTAATGTTTATTTTGAAAGCAAAAATGAACTAATATTTTCACAAGTAAATGTAAGTCGATGGGATACGTTTATTGACCTAACACTTCTTTAAGACAGTTCGGAGGATCTGTGGAGCTTATCTTGCAGATGCCTGTTTGGTTTCTTGTTATATGTATATTTATTTTTAACGAATGACTACTAGATGTTACTACCAGTCAGTGGTGGTCCATACTTCTCAAGATTTTTTAAATTCGTAGATGCTGCAGTACCCTGGAGAAAATGACGTATACGTCACTCCTCCCTCGCAAAGTGTCCTCAAGGTTTCCAGAGCCATTTGAGATCCAGGAACTAAACAAACCTTTTCAGACCATTATAGTCACCTGACTGACACAACAGTCAACCAGTAACATGAATATTTAGTCTACTCAAGGAATAGAAAACTGCAATCTTCACATTAGCAAGCAGACAGATAATCACGTCACCATCAGATTTTCTATATTGTATATTATTGAAGGGCTCATTGATAATCTCTTGTCTTGAGGACGCAGGAGTCTCACTTCTTGCTATTTTATTATAGAAATTCCATACAAATATAAATAAAACTAAAACTACGAAAGTTTTTGCTGACTGACAGGTTGATTTTATACATATCACAATACCGGCTTGTGTACATCGTGAGTGAATCGAGTTCAGCAGTGATCCATCTGCACAAACTTGCAGACGTTGGCGGTGAGACTGGACTTTTCTGCTGGTGAATGCTAGGCTATAATAGACTTGAAATGAGACTTCGTTTGTACATAACACAGTTATTGATACTTTTATGTAGATTTTTAATTAATTCTTTAAATACTAGTATTTTAACGATCCACTAGGTTACCATTTTTTTATCATGTATATGTGTTAAATAGTTTACAGTTTACGACAATATTCTGTGAGCTGTTCTCAACAATTCTACTCAGGATTCATAAACTGTTTTTATTAGCATATTTTTGCAGCGCTTCTTAAATATCAGACAAAATTTAAGAACAGTATTTATGTATTGCAGCTGTAGTACTTGCAGATTTTTTAATGTATATTCATATTATTTATTTAGCCAAAGATATTTTATCAAATTTGTGAAAATTATTATTATAAACACATTATATTGATTGTTACAAAATAATTGCTAAAATTATATTTGGTAAAAATATTTAGTGAAGAAAACAATTTTAGCAATTATTTTGTAACAATAAGTAGTCTGTGTAGCGTATGCTTAGATATTATTATTATAATCTTCAAAATAAGAGTTTGATTTAAGCTAAGTGGTTTTGGTTCTTATTCTGTTGGTTATCTATGTTTTGATCAAGGTATACGTACACCTCAGTTTTGAACAAGTCATTTGGAAAGATTGAACAGTTTTATTATAAGTAATATGCCACACATGTATAATGCATTACACTCAAATGTGTAGGTATTATGATTTCTTAATGTATTGGAAAATATTATTGTCATAATTAATCAAAAAAACTCTTTAAATAATATGAATTCCTTATATTCGAACAGAGTTAATCGGGATTAGGTACTTTCAGATATATTAATCGTGTTCTGTGTGCATAAGAACATAT
>JAYRBW010056670.1:0-10933 GCA_036023295.1 Invenusta paracnida | reverse complement strand
CATACGAGCAGTAGATTATTAATTACTTATTACTTCATATTAAACATGCTATTTTTTTATAATTGATAAACGGGTACGATAATTTTGCCACAACTGTATATTCATACAATTTTAACATATGCAAGTTGTTTATAATAAATTATTTATTGCCTGTGTATCTCAAATTGTTTTCTACATACACGATTTAATTGCTCTCAATTTTAAAACAATATTTTGCAGAAGCTTTCAGGTAGGTAAATAGTAATATTGAACTGTATACAGAATTAATAAGAGTGAACATTCTTTGTATAATTACTCTAAGATTTGAAGAATATATGTATATATACTATCTGTGTAAAGTTTTATTACTCGAATCAAATTTAATTGACTTTTAAATTTATCCAAAAGTTTTTAATGTCACTATAGTTCTATATCTAGTTGTATGTATAAATACAGTAGAAATATTTTCTTATTTTTAGAAAAGTTGTTAGTTTCATCCATTTTACGAATGAGGATAAACTGATTATGTATTATCATACAAATATTCCTGCTGTAAAATATTATTATAGTAATGCTTAGTTAACCTTTTAACGATGATATTACCGGGTGAAAATGTTACCCTGAAAAGCGGTTATATAAAATTCAAAATCGAACCCAGGATTCATAATCAAATCTAATTGACCATCTTTTATTCCCGCGTCTAGTAGATGATCATGAGTGCTCTAGAACTGGTTGAAGTTTTAGTTTAGGAAACTCTGACATTCCTTAAAAAAGAAGATGAAGTCCTGGGGCTGTCGTAGAGATTCTCCACCCCACGGATGTTGAAGCGGTTGTTGTTGTTGCAAAGTATGAGCGTAATACATATATGAACGCCTGCCTTTTGTGTTTATAACTAGGTCACTATTAAGGTATTGGAGTTCAGTTTGAATTCTGGTTTGAAGAATAGCTGGGCAACGTAGTGCGATTTGATGTTGGTTTCCGGTGATTCTCCACATGCCCTGCAGTTCTCTTCTTCCGATAGTCCGATTCTGTACCAGTTAGCCTGTAATTATTTATTGTATAGAATATAGAATGTATATATATTGTAATCCTGTATTGGATCTTTTGGCTGTATTGTTTATTCTGGTTTTAGAAACGTTTAATAACCATCCAGCATCTTTCTGATCTAGTTTTACCCATAGTGCTGCTTCTTTGTCTACCAAATCATTACTTATCACACCGCAGTGGCTAGGAATCAATGTCAAAGTAATGTGTTTTCCAGTCTGCAGTAGTTTAGAGTGTAATTTAGAGATGTTGGTTATGATGTTATTAGCTGAGCTGGGTGTTCTTAGGCTTCTTAGGGAGGACTGACAATCCGAGGCGATGCGGACAGAAATCTATTCTTTGATTATTCATCAGCCACGTAAGTTACCTTTCACGCTACTTTTTCAGTTTGGTATGAAGAACATAATTTGTCTGCTTCGACATGATCTTGGTGTAGATTGTTGGATTTGACATTTCCCTTTTGGTGATCATCAACTCCGTTCTATATAACATTTTAGCGACTTTCTTCGGCTGAGGCATCAGTGTAAATGACGTAGTATTTACTGTATTGTTTGCTATTGCTTTATTAGTTCGAAATTAGCTATTGTGTCCCTTTATCTTTATCTTTAAGCCGTCTTTCTGGTTTCAGGGTTTTATTGGTTTTAGGAACTTTCAATGGTTATAATACTCCCTCGAAAGTTCTGTGGTTAAACTTTTCTCGTAAAAGTATCTCTTATTCTGACCTTTTGATGCGTCTAGTTACGGGCATAGAGTAATAATACCAAGAGAATTCACTCTCAAAAAAGCGTAAATATGATTGTTTAAATATTCAAAGTTCGTTATTTTATATTCCCATCAATGCGATGATAATTTACGTTCTAAAACAGTATACAAGATCGATTTTCAAACGGCCAAATGTACATGATGTAAAGTACTGATATGAAGAGTAAAAATACAAAAATGTGCGACTGAATTAGAGGTACAATAATATGTAATTTATAGGAATATAGCTTGAATAATAATAATGTTTTTTGATAGTGGCAAATAACTTTTTAAGCCATAGGAATACGAAATAATGTACCCGTACAATATAGGCTATGCATACCAAATAATGTAGGCAAAACTAGTTATTTGCCGCTATCGATTTTTTTATTATTATTTAAGCTATACTCATTTAAATTACATGTTATTGTAGTTACATTCTGATGCACATTTCTATATTTTTGGTGCAGTTTCAAAATGGTGGATTTTTCGCTTGAATCTAAAGAGTGAGCCTTCTTTACAATGTTATATTTTTTGGTCATTATAGTGTGGATCAAACATTATTGGTTTACATGACGTTATTATTACTACTTTATAGTATGTGTTATTAAATATAATTATTTTAAATATTTTCGTTTTGATTTGAGTTATTTATTTATATTTTATTGAAAATTGATTTTTATTAATAATATACTAATAATCATTTTTCATGAGAATTAAGTTGTATGTTACCATAAATCAGGGAGCCAACTTTTTTCGAGCATTTTAAAAATTAAATTTAAAATCTACATGGTCGAATTATCTTGCCTGTAAATTTTGATAAATGTATACATTCAAATGTGCTAAGTGAACTCTCTTGGTATTATTACTCTATGGTTACGGGTGCTTGAGTGATAAATTTGGTGGAGAGGATTCGACAGGGCGCATCTGACCTTTTCATACAGATGCTATAATTGCTCGCTCTTTCAATGATGCTTCCGACATTATCTCTTCTGAAAATGTATTTTTATAAGTTTTGTGTTATCATTTTATTTTAATACATAGGTATGTTTTTAAGTATCTGTCAGTTACTTATATATATATATATATTACTTTTATGACATTAGTTATGCAAGATTTATAATAAAAACTAACTTAAATACTGATGATTTATTTAAATTCCTAATCAAATGAAGCGATAAATTATTATAAAATTAAACATACTAAAGATGTGGTATATATATATATAAATTATTGTTATTTTATGCAAAATATAGCTATCCATAAAATTGTTGATATAAACAAATATTTACAAAATTTGGAATATAATATAATTTTTTTCATAAAATGCATAATACATATCGTACTGATTAAAATGTTTTATAATTCACAAAAAAATCCTATGTGCAATTATTTACAATGTGCATAATACTAGAATATATATAATTATGTAACATATGTTGCTATTAGCTAATACAATAAAAATGACATATTTATGTACTTTGATTAAAGACAATAGGATGATAATTAATGTAATCATATATATATATATAGTATATAATTTATATGTGGAAGTCAAAGGTCGGAGCTTCAAAGCTACGAACTAAATAATATATACATTTTTAATGAATTCCAGATGTTATATCATTGAATTTATGTTATCATAAGAAGAAAAAGCTAGCCCAGTTTAAAATTCTTAGAGCGAAAAAGTAAAAAATAAATAAGAGAATAACTCTGACTGTGTTAAGGAAGTAAATCAATAAATCTAAACTTAAAATACTATACTATAGATATTAGATCTAGAAGAGAATGTTAACAATGGACAGTGGAAAAATACTAATAACTAAATATAAAACTAGTAAAAACGAACAATAATAATAAGTAATAACTAACACTTTTTGTTGGAAGGAATTTAAATTTTGAATTTTATATAGGCGTTGTGAGGACTAACTTTCCATCACGGCAATAAAAAATATATCAAATTTTGATACACCGGCTAGGCGAGTGAACTTCAAATTTGTATCGAACTTTGATATGCCCGTCGCGAAAAAGATGAAAGAAGTTACATTTCTTTAAAAAAATAATAGTAACAACTTGTATTGAAACATTAATGCACTGATTCATGATTTTAAAGAACCAATCATATAATTCATGTATATTATTTGCGGTAGTGTATAAGTGATTTATGTGTTAAAATTCTCAGATTATTATAATAAAAAATCACCACAGAAAGATTTTTCAATTAGAAATTATATATAATTCAATATATATATATATATATATAGTTCTTATATCAGAAATCAAACTTTTTAAACAAATAGAAAATCTATCTTACAATTATAATAATTAATTAATAGAAATAATAATAGAAAAACCTTGTATTTACCGGTTCAGATTGTTGGTCACATTTTATTTTTTAAACGAAATGAAGTAAACTCTTTCTTGCATTGAAAATTAACTGTCATAATTTCACATGTTCATCTTACACACGATGTTTGTAATATAAATAAAATTTGATGATATCTTCTATTTTATAAAAATGCCAGCTTCTCTAGACAAATTCAAAACTATTTAATTGAATATAACTTATTAGAGCCGACCGTCAAAATAATATTTAAGAAAAATACGAAGTATTTAAAAATATTTTACAAATTAACTTTGATTATATCCTGTTTATTGAAAAGAATTACGTAATATTTTGACTAAAATGAGAATTTTGAAAATATAGTTGTTGAGAGTATGCTTTCCGTATGCGTGCTTTTTATGTAGCTGTTCTGCATAAAAAATATAAAAACATTTAAAACATTAAAAATAAATTCGGAAATCTCTTCGGTTAAATTTACGTATAAAAATAATTGTTTACGTATAGGAATCAATTGATAAACAGGACAAAATATATATATATATATATATACTGTTTGTATGTAAAAATACTAATCATAGCTAAATTACTCAACAGAGTAGACTTGTTAGTATGTCAAAATAAATATCTTTAATGATAAGATTGCGTAATGTTTATATAAGTAATATAACATATATGATATAGTAAAGTGAGAAAAGTAAATATACCTATTATAGTAGTACTGTAGGCTAATATGCTGATTATGAACATTGCAAATTGAGGTATAAATACGAGCATACTTTATCAATGCTTCCTTTGTTTTATGCGGATGCTAACAATCAGTATGAGATTTCTGAAATAATCATTCTAGGATAAGATTTTCGTTCGCTTACGACAGCTGCCTTGTGCATAAACAGTAAAATTTAATAAATGATAGAACAGTCTAGAACTCGATGCTATGCAATTATCGTATGGATCCACGGCCTGGTGGTCTCGGATGTAAATCTCAAATAGCATACGCATCTCGTCTGTTCTCTATACTTTATCAAGCAGTTACTATACTTGATTGTAATTAATTCTTGGAGTGAATAAATGTTAGAATATTGGCGTGCGATACCTATATGTCAAATATGAGTGCACCATGCATTAATATCCCAGATTATAGTATGACGGCCATAAACTAGGCTATATATATCGTGGCCAAAGTAATAAGAATTTAATACATTGAATACAAATTTATATACTTAATTCGACTCTTTATTAACAGTATAGGCTTTGTTGGTTTCCTTAATATATTAGGCATATATAATTGAATATTAAATGATTTTTAAGAATTAACTTTTTTATCTTCATCTGTTCTTCAATATTATTTGTAATACCTTAAAGTGGCTAATCTATATTTTGCATTGCTAATTACTCTATTGTCTTTTTCTGTTGTACTTTAGATATGGAAACATATAAACTATATATTCTAGCGATAATATATAGCAGATTGATTAAAATATAAATGTAATATGGTAATTTTGGTAAATATGGTAATAGTTAATTCAGTTTTGTAAGTGTTTATTGCTCGATGAATACGTTAATCCCTGAATTGCGTATAATTCCTTCGAGTAGAATAATGGACTGTCAAAATTCGTTATAAAATTTCAAATGATCGATGTCCATCAGCTATCATATTACCATTTGTAGCTAGCTTGACGCTGTCTGGTTTCAATAAGTATGGAGACACCATCGATTGAATATAAAACAATATTTCAACTGTTATAATTAAGTATTTTCTTCAAATATTTCTCGCTTTGAGATTCTACAGCATTTCTTTACATAAAAATGTTGATATGATCCTTTTATAGTTATAGTTCAAAACATGGAACACATATCTATCATAAACTGAAAATATTTTTTTGTTTCTATGTAATGATAGTATTATAAAATATACACTTAGTGGTTTTGCACATTATAACACGTTTTTGTACGTGTAATGGGCGTAATGTGCGACATCACTTAAAACTGGTCATCACACGGTTACGTCATTAATCTCATATGGGACTGCCACTACCATCATAACAAGAACCAAATAATTCGCACGAAAACCCTTTCAACTTGTTTTTGTCTCTTGTACACACCTAATGGTCTAGCTATACACACGGAACGCTCGCGGCGTCAAAATATTGAATAATAATAAATCTTTCGGGTCAATTCACATTGAAAATAGCACGTCCAAAGTAGTTTTATGTCTATCGATTTATTTGCGGCGCCGCGCCACGCGCGCTCGGAGTGAATAGGCCTTAAGCGATAAAGTAGTGTCTCTACATGATGCTGTATAAATTATTTTCTGAATATACGGGTAGTGGAACTCTATTTAAGCAAAATGTTTCTATGACAACTTCTATGAACATATTTGATAAAATTGTTATTATTGTACAGACGTACCTAAAAATTAGACATTATATTTAACTAAGTCTTGATATTTGAAATGTATATAACAAAATCTGTTAACATTCAATTTTTGATTTCTGAACTTCTAAAATATCTTTTGCTTATTTAAATGCCTTTTTTATTAATTTTTCATTTTATAACATTGTTATAGAGAAATTTTTATTTCAATATGTATTATTTATTAATGATATATTGCGCTATATTTTAATTTGTATAACTAAGCATATATATGTCTAATATAATTTTCTGTGGTGAATTACAGAGTACATTCATGTTTTCAAGCCAACAATTATACTTAAAGAAAGTGAAGTATAATTTTATTATAGTATATGACAACAAATTAAAGCCAAAGATAACGCAAATAAAACTATTTACGTTTTATCTTGAATCTAATTAATGCGTGTATTGGTTTTAAGCCATTTATTTAAGTTACACCTTTGGAGCTTACAATTTTAATCTAGGTCCCGATAAAAATAAAATTGAATAGAAAAATAGTCTGCAACAAACGTTATCAATAATTTTCTATAGTGCGATGTGATATGCAAATTAAATAACATTATATTTATAATACAATATTACAAATTAATACGATTGATAATTTCCGCATAGAAAATTTTTTTAACGCTTTCAATAAAATCAGAATTAACAGTATTTAATAGTTTAAGCGAAAAGTTCCGTTTAATTTTTGAGCTAGCTTCCTGGAAATACGATACATTATAATATAATTGCTTCAACAGTCTTTTTGAAATATGTACATTGCACAATAGTATACATACATATAGACGATCGCGACTTTATCTTGCTGAAATTATCTCAAAGTCAGGAAATTCCGTGCATGTTAACAGGAGGTTATCTGGTTTGTAGAACTAATTGATTTATCAATTACTCAAGATTCTGATACCCTGTTAGCCTGGGCTTGTCAAGATAAAGTTGAAACACGCATGTGTAGGAAAGGCTTCTGGCGATTTCAGTTTGAGATATTTACCGATTTATATAGCGCATTAACGATCGGAGCGAACTATTGATATAATATATATATTTGTGTGTGTTTTATAAAACTTAGCTACATGTATTATATTTATACCAAAATTATACACATATTTATCATATTGGGTGTAATCTAATACAAAATCTATGTTTTCTAATCAAATTTTAATATATTTTTTCGATATAATTCATCATTTTCTTAACAAAACGTTTAAATTCTTTCTTATTAAATGTGCTGTCAATTTTCACAGAGAAATGCGTTAATACTAAAAAATGTTGTGGGAACTATACGTTTTCCATTTAGGGTATATATGCATTAGGGAAGCTGCGTGCACCAAGTAAAAATGTAAACTATAAGTTAAAAAGTAATCAGCTGCTTGGGTATGGCATATATTCTTCATTATCTATATTCTGAAAATATTCTGCAATAACTTAGAAATGTAATGTTTTCATTCTTCAGACACCTGGCTTATGTATACTTTATAATTACTAAAACTTTTACACATAGGCAAGTAAAGATCATCTGTACTTTTATTTATCTATTTTTAAGCTTATTTAAAAAAAAACAGGAAGATAATTATCTATGGTTTGTTAGTACTAAACATCTATTTACATAAAACTAGTTACAGTTTATATATTGAATCTAATATTTAATAAATGTTCTTATCTAGATATAATATATATATCCAACTGAAAATTCAGTATGCATGCCAAAGATAATTTCTGCTATCTTTGATTTATGCACTCTACCATATTTCTAGTGTTTTAAAACGACATTACTTAGATGTCATATATTCTATACGGAAGAAGCCTTTCATGAAGCCATATTTTATGATTCAATGAATTGTTTCTCTCTTCAAATGGGCATTATTAGTCAAACATTTTAGTTTTCAATTAAAAGTGTTTGCTATAAAAAAAGTATTTACGACTGGAAAAAAAAAATCGGAACTGTAATTAGCACTGAAAAAAAGGATACTTAAAATTAAGACGAGGAATATTAACGAAACATATAAAATATCGTTATTAAACTATGACTTGGCTACCCAATATTTTATTAAACATTTTTCTTTGAAATATTCAAAACTTTATTACACAATGAAAACATTGCCAACATTACGCTACAAATGAAATAAGTATTAAATAAAAAGCAAAGTCATTTAAGCATTCTATTTAAAATAAACAGTAACACTAAACGAAAACTTACATAAAATATTGATATAGTACATTTAAAATGTATATATGTACAAAGTGGTTTCGAATTGGAATAATATTATTGATAACATTACATTTTGTAAGTACAATGAAGAATAGGAAACCATTAAATTTTATATAAACAGATACAGCTACAACAAGACTGACTGTGCGGTGGTATAGTAATGATGATAATAGTAACACCCTGCCCAATTGTAAGTTTCACTTTTTCTCCGAAGCATGTCAAAACACATTTATAAAAATTTATCCCTAAAATTATTAGCCTATTTGAGGTTATTGTATTCCTGCAAAGACTATTAGTAACACATGGTGTCAAATACAAGCAGACATAATACAGTTATGTGTGTATTATTTATAAATAGAAGACAACTTCGAATACTGTATATATACGAGTATATAGCAAACAGAAGAATGGAGATAATAATATAATGTTATTAGTGGGACTCTCTTGTGGTAAATTCAAAAGAAAACAATTATTTATTCATTCCATGTGAGACTTCAAGTCCATATATAAGGTGAATTTTACTGCTCGTAATGTTACCTCAGGTTATAGGTGTATTAAACAACATTATAGTTAAAGTGTATATATATAATTACATATATATATGTAGATAATATACTATTTTAATTATGAAATTTCAAAACATGTACGAGTAGGCCAACTAATAACACATTCGATTTCAAGAATCCAAGCATTTTGTCTGATTGAGGGTTCCAAATGAAAGATAATAAGTCAGCATCACAAAGATCATATTATATTTTGGTATAATATTATTTGGGAAAGATGGTAAGGATAGAGTGTCTAATTTGGGTTGTATCTCTTGAAGTTCACTTGTTAATATAGTCGTAATTGACCAAACGTTGACCAACAAGGTATCTTAAAAAGAAAAGAAGATTTATATGTTAAAAAAATTAAGCAATAAGAAAAATTACTAAGGATTTTTGTAAATACCTTTAATATTGATGTAGAGATATAATCTATTTAATAGCATAATAGTAATAGGTACAAACCAATGTTATATGTATACATGGACTATTAATTACTTAATTAGTAACATACAAAAGAATTATGAAAACAATACGATATAGACATGCACAGTAATATTATGTTTTGACAAACATTTGACTAAAGTTAACAAATTAATGTACATTAGCCAACGCACATGTACAAACATTTGACTTACTTATCATTCTTGATGTGGATATAAAGTCGCTTGAACTGACGCAGTTGAAAACTGAAGAGACATACCACCACGATCACTGTAAATAGACACGGGTAAATGCGTCGGTAGACAAAGTCTCCGTCGAAGCCTAGAAGGTGGAATGAAAAGTGGTATTTCATATTACTATTCATTATATTTTAAATTTACGACACTAACACTGTTTATTCCCGGCTTTGTTATATTAAAACTCTTAGATAAAAGTTTCAATAAACATACAAAATAATATTGTTAATCAACATGAAGTGTAGAAGTAATGAATTCTAAAGTTTTGATTAATTATTATTTAGTTAATAATAACTAAATAAACATAATACTATCTAATAATATTAATAAGATGCCGAAATGTTACTATTTTTTTAATAAATAATTAAAGTCATATTTTTGTTGTAAAACAACCTATATTTATAAGCAAGCTAAATTTAGAGTGAGAAAGATTGCATGTACAGACAAGAAACGTTCTGAGCTGAACGTATAAATTAATAAACATGATAATTTACATCGGTGTAATACATATATCATAATGTACGATATTATATAATTATGTAGATAGATAAATATGTGTATAATAATTCTAACTACAGACCAAGTGAGATGAACTTTTATTAAAAAAAATCATATAATAATAGATATTAGAAAGACTATCAATCACTTCCAACACAGGGAACGAAAGACAAAACAGGACCAGTTTCGATCTTATTTGATTTTATCAGCTGAACATAGTCTCGAAGCAAGCTTCCTCGTTATTACCCTGCAAAGCACGTTAACCCTTCGGCTGTTGGCCTCCCATGCTAGAAGTAAAATCATTTAATCGCTTTTAGACTATGTTCAGCTGATGAGATCAATTAAGGCCACGATACATCAGGCATCGACGAAAAGTCAACGCCTGTTTCATGATACATCAGGCATCGGCGAAAAGTCAACGCTCATACTGATGTATCATGCATTTATGGGAGTTGACTTTTCGCTGAAGCCAGATGTATCATCAAAC